>WOGR01004735.1:0-14435 GCA_015342045.1 Leptinotarsa lineolata | reverse complement strand
GTGTACCACTCAGAATTAACTGTTCTGCGTTGTTCTAGTGGTACGGTTGTGACATGTTCAGTTTTTCCGAAAACACAGGCGACCATCTGCTTGGAAGTGCTTCGTGTACGAACAACTTTTGTTGGATTTGGCTCACCTTGAAATTACTTTCGGGCTCATACGTGTAAATCCACGATTCATCACCTGTCACGATGTCATAGACGTGTTTCAAAGCACCGCGATCGTATTTTTTGAGCATTTCCTTCGACCAATTGACACGAGCCTTTTTTTGAGCAATTGACAAATTGTGTGGGATCCAACGCGAACAAATTTTTTCGACAGACAAATGATTATGCAATATTGAATGTATGCTGGTCCCACAAATGCCTAAGGTTGTCTCAATCTCACTAGAGGTCACATGGCGATCTTGCAAAATCAGTTCGCGCACAGCATCAATGGTTTTCGGAAAAACAACTGATTTTAGACGACCTTCACGAAATTTGTCTTGGAGTGAACTACGACCACGATTGAATTCACCATACCTTCGACAAACACTACTCCTTGATGAAGCTTCTTCGACAAAAATTGAATTACGTTCATCCATGCACTATTGTTGAGCTAATCCAAGTCGAAAGTTGTAAAAAATAATCGCATGAAATTGTTCACGATTTAATTCCATTTTTGGGCCGAGATGAATCTTTCAAGTTACTGTCAACAATACAAATAGCGCTCGTATGTCAACCGTACGTATAACCTCAAAAATGTCCAACTTTACGATAGAGCTGTCAGTTGCCAGATTGCAACACTAGGGTTGCCAAATGCCGAAACATAAAAGGCAACCAATATTCATAAATAATAATAATGATGTAATTAATGTATATAATACATTTGTAACAGAATTTGATTGTATCTATCTCTATTGTTCACAATAAAACTTCCTTGAAAATTTATTAATTAGTTTTGTTTATCGCTACATATACTTTTAACACTTGTGGTAAAAATATTTTCAACACGCTACTTTGTAAACATCAGCTATCAAAACACTTGACAACTATTTAAAATGTCACTTCCAATGACAGTTGTACAAAAAGGTAATTTTCATATGTAAATACACCTCTTTTACCTTCACTGGGGGCGCCCCAGTTGGAATATTTGAAAATTCTTTCTTAGTGTGCATCTAAGACTCAAAAAGCACTTATGTACCAAATTTTAGCTTCCTAGGACTCACCAGTACGGAGAAACAGAGATGAATGAGTGAGTGTTAAGAGAATGTCTCTTGCATTTACCTCTAAGTATTCATTTGCTTCTTGCCTTCGTGTTTTTATTTATTATGTCTGGTTATGTTTCTTCTTTGTACACAGTGTTTGTATTTATTGATTTCGTGTGTTGTTTTTGATTCATTCGGTGTTTTTTGAAAAGTATTTGATATAAATGTGTGTGTGTGAATACGTAGTATTCATGCTGTGGGGCTTATGAGTGTGGTGTAAACTATACATGTGAGGGTGTATATAGATTCATTTATCATTATTTTTCCTGGCTCTTGTACCAAAAAATAATTGTTTTTTTTTACAGTCGGTAACAAGAACTTCTTTCTTCGTGGATGTCAACTGGCAGAGCAGGGGAACCTGGATATTTGCAGAAAGGTGCACGAAACTAGCAACGAAAACGTGAAAAATATTCACTGTTCTAAATGCACGACAGAGGGATGCAACTCTTCGTCAAAGTACACGACGAATCTATTTTCTGTCATCTTATTTACAGCCGCTTGTAGATTATTGCTCATGAGTCTTTACTGAAATTGACGATTCGCCTTTATGTATCCACAATGTGTTTGCTTTGCTAGACTAAGAGCTGGTGAACGATTTCTGATATAATTTGCTGAAAGCTTTTTTGTTCCATGGGTAGTATAGTGTAAGAAACAACAGAAAAAAATGCCTTACTGTTATGATCCACAATTGCCAACTACTAATAATACATCACACAAATGATATTTGAATGCTATAAAAGTAGAAGAAAAATCATCAACAGGTGAATTTGCCTTGAGGAGAAAGCAAAGAGGTTCAATGGAAACATATAATGTTTTGCGAATGAATAACAAAGACTTCAAAATACTTCATACCTAATTGTTTGGTCAAAGTATTTATAATAACAAACTGGTTCAATCAACACACGGAAGACGGAAATTAAAATATAACAATTTTTAATTGAAGGTGATTCATTAGCAACGTCGCACTTGAAGTGACCAATGGATAATCCTCTTACCAACTCTGCAGAGGCGTACCAAAATAATATTTTTATTTATTCAAACACATAGATAATTACGTAAAAATTGTTAAAGTAGGTGGCGCTACCTGTTGTCAATGGTAAAACTGATTATATTTTTTTATTATGCCTAATACAGTTTTTTTTGATGAAGAAATTTGTGCACTATCGTCTAAAAAGCCAGTCTCGCTACCTATATATGGGCGACAATTAGTCGTTGCCCTTTATCCGTTGGTCCGTGTAACCCTGTTGAATAACACAAATGCTTGACGATAACTAGTTACAGTCGTATCTTGCCAGATCTTAGATAATGTGTGACCAGCATTCTTCCACGTTTCGTCCAGGTAATAAATCTTGTTGTGAGAAGAACGCATTTCTCTAATAGACAGATTCAGGGAATCGTTTGGCATATATAACTTTTGAATCTTCTTTCATTATTTTTCACAACTTCTCTTTGCTAATTTTTGGAATGAGATAATCATCCATCACCTCCGTCCTAATGATTTCGTTTTATTCTCAAAAAAAATGAATGGTTTAGCGTAGATTTTTTCTGGTACTCGTCTTATTACGTTCAATTGTCGACACGGATATTCCTGGTTAAAATGAACACAGGAGTGTATTTTTTAAATTTTCGTACACTCTACAGACAATCTGTTTTTCTTGTAACGACATGAACTACTTTCGCTTTCTTTGTATATCACATGGACCTGTTACGATATCCGTCTTGATACTACAAAAATAATAAAATTCAATCATATTTTTCAGCTATCTGTCAGTTGTTTACTTACCTCTATTCCAAAGTTGATGTTTTTTGAAAAACAAGTATCGGCCAACTCTATCTTATATTTTGAAGTTGATAAATTTAACAGTCCATTTCATAGATATAATCAAATATATTCAATAAATACAAAACAAAGTCACCTTCACAACGCCTATGCAGATAAGGCGCTTGATACTGAAGAAACCGAATGATAGTTATGGCATTTTAAGGACGCAAATATAATAGACCTGCCAAGTGTTGATCAGTTTATCGATATTTCAAAGTATTCAACGAAATGGTTCACCTATTCGCTCGTAAATTCTATCGATATGCAGAAGCTATCTTGTTACGGGTGGAAAATTTCATGGAATGATCTTACTTTTCAATATTTTACAATAGCGATGCAAAGACAATAAAAATGACCCCGGTAAGAATAAAGTTTTAACATTTAACATTGTTGACGTTAGCTCTTAGTTCAATTTGTATATAAGTTACCTTCAATTGAAAATTTTTATATTATAGTTTGGTGAAGGTTCTGGCAAATAATTGAATCGCCATTCCGAATGAATCATCTGTCCCACACTCAATTATTCGACTGCGACGCGACTTTTTGCGATAATTTGATAGACACTAGCAGCGGATCACTCTCCGAATCGGCCACCCTAATCCAATTCTTGCGCGGACCACTTTACATGCATATACGTGTTGAATTAAATCCCATTATTGGCGAATTTATGTGGTTTTGATGAAAGAGCGTCGGTGGGCGGTGGTGTCGCCTCCACCCCATTAGCCGTGTTGGGCGGCAATGAGCCGTGACATGTAATGGCCCTTGACATGTGCCCTCGTGTACCCAGCGCCGGACAGGAACGGGCCTTACTCGATGCGTATGTATTCTCGTCATTCACGAAGGGAGAGTTATTGCAAAAGATGGTAATTTCTATGCCGAAAGGTACTGACTTGGTTATCCGAGGATGTTGTGGCAAAATCTTACTGGCAAGTATATGGGGATAATAAATTAGTTTGTTGCTGTTTTCAAAGTAATTTTCGAAGCCAATTGAAGACTGGAAATCGCGCTTTGGAAGGAGAAACTTCTTCGGAACTTAGTTTGAACAACTTTTGTTTTCAGTTGGACCACAGAAGATAATGATTTCTGTACCGAAAGGTAATAATAATATCAATATTTTGTTTCAACCAATAAGGTTGTATACAGTGATACAACTGGGTTGTATGTACACTAAGAAAAAATATTGGGAAAGACGTCAATGGGCGCATTACATGAAATAGTATATATCCTATACACTGAAGAATGATAGATTTATAAACAATTACGAATAATAAAAAAATAAAATAAAAAAATATTGAGATTCAGTTGTGGGATTTTTCGGAAGTGTGACAAATTTTTTCTAACATGAGTTGTTCTGTCATCGGTTGGAACACATATATGTTTTTAGAGTTTCGGGCAAAATATTGAAAAATTTGCATCCATTCACTCCATAACTTTTATGAAAGAGGGCAGTACGATTTCGTAATGATAGTAGTAACTGTTTTACTCGTGTTATATTCATGTATATGTTCAGCCGAACATGCACACAGGCTTATAGGATATGGGTCCCTGCCACTATCGAAATGTTCATTTCAAAAAAAATCTACACGAGTTCCTATAGCCTAGTTTCGAGAAGAAAAAGGAAAAGAAGATAAAAAAGAAGAATATATCTATTGGAATAGGCAACCCTAATGTACAATATTATATAAAACATATTACTTAAATTATAGAAATTGAAAATGATTATAAATAACTGGAAATTCAGATACACTCCAGAATTGAAAATGAAAATTTCTAGTTTAAAAAAAAAAGGTATCAAAAATACATCACAACATAGGTGCAGCTCCAATACAATGATAAATAGAGAAAAACAACTTTCAAATACTATAATTGATAATATTATCTCACCAAGTATTATTGTATCTAGCATTATAAATGAATTTCAATAACTGTTTTTCAAAAATACTCAATGATGATCAAGATTTATTCACTTTTCCTTTTTTTTAGTTCCAATTCATTTGCCATGAGGTAATTCTTTACATCCGTCAATGTGGCATTCATTTTATCAATAGCTTCATCTGAGCTTGTATCGTAGCATGCCAATAATGTATCATCTGCAAATGAATTTACAAAATCGACATCCATAAACAAGTTCATGTCATTCAAGTATAAGATAAAAAGCAGAGGTCCCTGCGGCATACCTATATGTATATTCAATTCCTGTTAGATATTATCTGCTACCATCTATGCTATAACCTCTCAATTTCATAAGGAGAATATCACGGTCAATTGTTTCAAAGGCCCTTTTCAGATCAAGGAAAACAGCAACAAATTTTTTGAATTTAGATAAAGTGAGTTGTAATTCGGATTCACATGAATATTCTTCACGAAATCCAGATTGATTATCAATTAAAATTTCATTTTCTTCATTTTTTCTATTGGTGGTGATGTATATTCACTGGCCCTGTTTGCATTGCTCACCTTTTGAATTGGTGAATTTGGAATTCTAGAAGTTTGAAGAGAAGTATTCATAAGATTTGAAATTATATGTCCACATGTTTAAAAAATGACTCTGAGCATTTTGGAATTTGATATCTCATTAACATTGTTTTTGTTGTCTGAGAAGTTTACGATTAGACGTGACTCATTTATTGTTAATATGTGAAACTTTGAAAAATTGGGATATAGATTATAATTATTGAATTTCCGATCAATCTAAACTATCACCAATTTGCTGAATACTAGTAATGAAGTAGTAGTTGAATTTGTTTACTATTTCAGTTTCGTTATCAATAATTCACATCTAGTTTGTTAAGTTAAATTATATACAGCTCGAAAAGTTTTGGCAATTCACGAGCTAATATGCGTATAACATATTCCCATTAAGTAAACACTCTGTTCACAGAGGAGCAATTTCTTCACCAAAAAATGCCATATTTCAGATGAGAGTGGAAATTAGCATGATACAGGATAAGAAGCATCTCTCCACAACAATGATATACTACCATCTTTGAAGGGTAGCACGGTTTTCTCAGTTTAGATTAGATTTTCGTTAAAAGTTATACCGAGCATTTCAAATGAAGTTGATATTACTATTACATTGTTGGTACCATAAAAAAGTTTGCAGTTTAGGCTGTGACCACGCAGAGTGGTCACAGCCTAAACTGCAGAGTACAGGGTTGTGACATAATTATCCACACTCTCCTAACAATTGACAAAATATATCGTATCACCTATCGATTTCATTCTCCAAATCCTACATCGCAATTTTTTAATTGAGGTATGATCTTCAGGAGAATATGCTTATACAAGTTTATTATGCATCAATATTCTGCATTATCATTTCACATCAAGTTATGGGAAAATGCTACCGAAATAAATAGGATATTTGTTACACAAAAACGGCTTGTTAGACTGATATTCAACATGATATCACATGATTCTTGCAGAGAAATTTTCAAGAGTGGAAATATTTTGAAAGTTTGCTGTATTTACATATGTCGATGTTGCTTGTATCTAAAAAAACATGAAAATTAGCTGATGACGAACAACTACCCCCACCATTATTGCACTAGAAACACTACTAATTTATTAACATTGACTCACAGAACATCCGCATTTGAAAAATCGCCAACTTATGCTGAGATAATATATAATATATAATGAACTCCCCAATCTGATAGAAACTTGTAATAATTTCGAATTCATAAATCACTGAAAGATTTCTTATTAACTAAAGCTTATTATACATTACGTGGATATTTCGCTGACTGATTTTTTGTGGATATCTGTGTGTGAATAATATTAGTTTTTTATATTTGAATTTTAACATTTTTACACTTTAACAAGTTTTTACATTTTAACATTTTTATTTATACATATGGGTATATATATTTATATTTTAGGGACCTATGTGTTTGTTTATCTGTATTTGATGTATATTTATATGTTTGTTGTTTACATATTCATCAACAAATCTGTATAAACAGTTCAAATTGGACACTAACATTTGCTTTTTTATGTCCACCCTCGATAATCATTTCAATAGGTATAAATTGACATGTTCGACACCATGTAATTGGTCTATGAATGAATGAATTTCTTTCTTTTTATTTATCATCAGTTTCGAAATCTTTTTGAATCTATTTGAAAACGTTCAATTGTTTGAATCAGGAGGCATAAATAACAGCTGAATAAACAAATGGCAATAGAACCTGCAGAAAACAGCATATCTGGAATAATTTCAGCAGATTACTTATGTTCGGGATACACTTGCATAGTTTAAGTACTCACTGATTTCTTGCAATTGTCAAAAAATCGTCGATGTGAATGATTATTACTTTACAGAGAACAATCGAAGAATTATTGGCTTTTCATGTAGTATAGGTTTTAAATAAATAGCAACAAATTCACATGGTGTGACTTGAGTGAGTACTTCTATAGGTATTATCGACAGTAGTAAAGTAGAATCATATCATAATTATGAGACTAATTTTGGAAGCTGACTACATTTTACTGAAGATTTGCAGTAATTGCCTACATATACATAATGAGATGATGGAAGTTATTAGCACCCAGTAACCGAGGCGTTAATGGATCCTGTAATAATCTATGGAGTGTTAACCAATTCACAAACATATAAGAAGCCTCCTAAACAACAGTTACAAGTATTTGAAGCGAACAAAAATTGAAAACCATGCACAAAGTTCTACTAGTATCGACAGTTTTAATATATGTGACATCTATAGTGTGTGGAATAGTCAATGCAGATCATTCTGGAAACGTTGTGCCGCAGTATTTATTAGTTAAACGATCAAGCAGTGGGGAGAACAATGAAGAGGTCCAAAGTGCCAGGCATGACACTGATGAAAGGGATAATTATACTGGAAAGTACCGAGGAAGAATCCGAAGACGAGTGAATGATTTTTTACTGCCTATGGGTGATCAACATTACGAGGACAAAGGATTTCTTCAGAGGAAGTATGTTCCGTTTTTTGTGATAAGGCGACATTTCATACGGAAAACTACACTTCTTTGAAATGCAGAGAATTTTCGTTTCGCGAGATGATTCTGTTCAGAAGTGTCAATTTTCTCTTTATAACTCCATAACTATATATTATGAATGGAATCAATTATAAATGAATTGTGGTGAGTACTTTCACCAGTTTTGTACATAAAAAGTTATTCCGTATACTCTTTTTCTTATAACCCATCAATTTTTGAAAGATTTTTGTGAAGAAATTCCCAATTATATAAATAATGGTTATGCCTTTCTATTCCTGAAATAGTATAAACAGTGTGTAAAAGCCAAATGGATAAAATTCATCATTACGAAACACGTCTAATTTGAATTATAATTTGAATTATTCCAACGGAAAGATGCTACTCCTACCTTTAACTCCCTTCGAATTACAGGTACAACCCCTAATTATTCAAACAGGGAGTATAGGATTGTGATACATCGTTTGGAAGGCCTCTTTATTCTCTATTCAAAAATGCTCTCAAGTTCATTGCAATAATCAAGATAAAATAAATTGAAATCATGTTGTTACCAAAATTCGATAAAATATACTCAAAACTTTTTGCAATATACTCATAGTTCATTTCATGTTGAGGTATTGATAATGAGAAAGTAAGCAAAAACCATAGCAATGACAAAAAGGTTCAGACACTGTATCCATTCGATCTCAAGGTCACTTCAAGGTATTTCAGTTTCCTCTCCAGATGTTCTGGTTCACATAATCTTCGAGCCCGTTCTGTTAGAGTGGAGATGACTCCTCTCTTTTGTCTGAATACCTCGAAGTGACCTTGAGGTCGAATGGATACAGTGTCCCCGACATCAGGAAAGCCATAAAATCGAAGAGCACTATGGTTCAAGAAGCAAAAAAAGATCAGATGGTTGCACGCGCATATCTACCGTTTATCCCTAGGGTCACGGACAGAATTGAAAAACTATTGGCTAAACACGACATCGAAACAGTTTTCGAACTCACTAGGAAGACAGAAAGAAGCCTCGGGTCGGCTGAAGACAAAAGAAATCCATTATCAGCAGCAGGGGTCTACCGTATACCGTGCACTTGTGGAGAGGCATATATCGGAACCACCAAACGATCCATGGGAACAAGACTAAAAGAGCATAAAAGAAACTGCAGACTAGGCCAAGCGGATAAGTCAGCTGTGGCAGAACACGCATTCTGTTTGAAAACCCAGAACTAATTGCCCCCAACCAGGAATACTATAGCCGACTGGTACGGGAGGCGATAGAGATCCACAAACACATGGAGAATTTCAACAGAGAAGAAGCGGTGAACCTCAATCGAATATGGAACCCTATTATGAGGAATTCGAGAATAACCAACAGAATGACAACAGATAGCAAGATTGTTAATGTACCAGGTACAAGTAGAGTTACAAATACAAGTACCAATACAACTGATTACCTGAAAAGGCATAAATACGCTTTACGGAACCAAAAAGTTAGTCATCGGATAGTAAGCCATGATGGTTGAACCTCTGAAGACGCTAGCCACTCGCGCCAGCGAAACGTCAGAAAGGAATTCCAAAACTCCACGGCTTTCAGAATCGAAAAACAGTGACACTGAAAACCATAGCAATGTTCTTTTTAGATGGTATCCTTTGAAAAACTGTGAATAATTTCCGTGGCAACGTAAGTTTGCAACGCCTTGTCAAATTTTTTTGTATGTTTCAACATTAGTTGTCAGTATTCTGATTTAAGTTTGAAGTTCGTTAACTTCAAGTCTGATGAATAGTTGGATTAACGAAAATGCATAAAATAAGAGTTTTACGAATGATTGGTTACGGAAATAAAACTCGAACACAATAGGAAGTAGCTTGCCTATTTTATGAGAAATCATCTAATTTACCGCCCATATCTCAACGAACAATGAGCAAATTAGAAGAGCAGTATCGCGAGTTTGGTCATGTGGGGCAGATAAAAAAGCAGCTGCCAATACAATGAGTAAACAGGCATCCACCACATTCAATGTTAGCCATACATCGATAGTAAACGTATCAAAAGGAAATGAAATGCATCCCTATAAAATGATACCTACTCAGGAGCTCATGGAAGACGATTTTGATAGAAAAACTCATTTTTATGAGCAAATCATGGACATGTTGGATAACAATATCATCCAATACTTTATGTTTTCTTATGAGTGTACTTTTTCTTTTAACGGTCATGCTAATCGGCAAAATTACCGCTACTGGTCAACGGAAAATCCTCACTGGATGAGAAACACACGCAATACCATCAAAAAGTTCAATGTTTGTGCAGGGATTATAGAAAACCATATCATTGAGGGCAACTTGAATGGCGATAATTATTCGGCACTACTTTAAAATGATGTCATTCCCAGTTTAGGAAATTTGTATCCTGATCCAGGAAACCCTCAAGTCCCAGTTAATACGAAATGGTTTCAGCAGGATGAAGCACCACCACATTACCAAGTAAATGTCCGGAAATACCTCAATACATTTCCTAATCGGTGGATTTTTAGATTTTTTATGGAGATATGTAAAGAGCAATATGTACAAAACCAAACATTCAGATTTGAATAGTTATTTTCCGTATCCTACATTTCATTACAATTTGCATTACAACACAGTTTTTGAGTGTATTTTATCAATACGTCAACATGAAATGAGTTTTGAGTATATTGCAAGAAGTTTTGAGTTTATTTCATCGAATTTCGGTAACCACATGATTTTAATTTATTTTATCTCGATTGATGCAATCAACTCAAAAGCGATAACATTTTTGAATTGAAAATGAAGAGACTTTCAAAACGATATATCACAAACCTATACCTCCCAATTGAAAAAATTGGGGGTTTTACTTGTCATTCAAAGGGGGTTGAAGGTAGGGGTTTTTATATTGAAGGAATTTGAATTATAATATACATCTTCGGGTTCATTTTCGAATATGTTCAGTAACCGAAATAATGAATTTATTCTATTTGGCTTTTACACACTATATAAATGTTATTTTCACACGACAATCAAGATTGATTCCATTTTGATAATGGAGCTACATATTCTCGACCAGTTCTTTCCAAAACTAACTACTGACGAAATAAATTCACTAACCGAATAAAAATAAAACTTCCAAAAAATCCTTAAACTCTAAATTAATTAATCATGTTCATCCAGAAGTAATCTAGGTGGATCTAGCTTTGAACTGAATGAAAAATTCCAATTACTTAAACAACTGAACGAACGTGAGTGGTGATTAAAAGTTAACATTAATTTCGAGTTACTTTTAATTATTCATTAATAAATTGAATGGAAGAATAAAAGGACGCGACTGTCAACGAGAACTCTCCGACAAATTTGTTGACACAGGTGGAGTCGTTTTCATCAGAAATTATACGGAATCAAATAATACCAGATATGGAATTGAAATTTAATTCCAATTTCAAACCCACAAATAGAGATAAATAAACTTGCACAAAATGATATTGTATATTTTCGAATTGCTGAGGATGGATTTTACTTTCACTTCATCTTCAACTTCTTGAAGAAAGTTGTTTTTTATTCACAAAAACTTCTCTGAGGTAGGTACTTCTTTAAATTTGAAGAATTTTGAGAATTATTTAAATGAAACGAAATTCTTGTTCAGCACATTCTTTGGCCTACCAAATATCCATCATTATTGGTTTTTGATTTTCATTGTTGAATTTTGTTCCAAATTTGTTCAATTCAAATTCAAGGGGTTATATTTTCAGAAGTGATAAATTTTTGAAGAAGGAAGTTTTTGGCTTCCTACTACTCCATCTTGAAACAAAAAAATGTGGTAATCTTCCGAAGAGAGGAAGGTAGCAATCATTTTTCTAAAAAATAACTCTATACATAGATGTATAGATCATGCAAAGAAGTAACTTCCAGACACAAAATGGAGGAAAAAGCTCTTCTGAAACAGCTGCTTTCATATAAACATTGAATTACACGAAAGAAAAAATTCTTTCGAAACAAATACTTTTATATGAACACTGAAATATACAAGAAACACTTTTTTCTACTCAGTTTGTATTCCAAACATTCTTCATAGTGTCAAATTAGATATCATTTACAGGATTTCTACACAATTATTGAAAAAAAAAATGAAATTTTTATTCAGCACATGCTTTGGCCTACCAAATATCCATTATTATTGGTTTTTGGTTTCCATTTGTTGAATTAGACCTAAAATTCTTGTGAATTTTCAAATTTGAAATATTTAATACAGAAAAAGCCATAAATAGAAAACTTTCAATCCATCATGAGTTAAAAAAAAATACGATTGTCCAATTCTAGCCCAACCACTGGGTTGAAAGAAAATATTAATCCATGAATACATGAATGAAATGGTGCAGCACAAGCCATTGGTGAGAGTGAAAATCTAACGGACCTAAATCGGGTGATCTTTTAGGGCAAAGACCGATCTATCTACCAGGAAAGATCTCACTCAAATACAGACGGAAAACAGGTTCCAAATATTGCTAAAATGTCAACTCATCCTCATTGTAATGGTCAGTATCTCCAAAAATGTCTGTAATTGTCGAGAATGTCAGTGGATAAAATATTGACTCGAAATGAACTGAAATCTGTTACAACAGAAGACGGTATTGATTTAATAGACTAGAAGGAAATCGCGGATTTTTTCGCTGACCACTACGCTACGTAGGCAAAAAAGTCGCAGAAAAAATTACTTCGCCTTCGCCAATGAATAAATCAACAAATAGAATGCCCAACTCAATATTCATAGAACCCGCAACTGTTGAGAAATTGAAGAAATTATTCAATCACTCAAAACAGGTAGAGCTCCTGGACTTGATAACATAAAATCTGAGACATTGAGGGATCACCCAGATCTCATTTCAGCTCCTTCAACACACATAATCAACAAATCTATCGATTTTGACATATTCCCAAGTATTTTCAAAATGCATCAATTAAAACCATATACAAAGCAGGAAGCAAAAAATAAGTAATAAAGTATAGGCCAATTTCCCTAATAAGCAACGTTGGGAAAGTCTTTGAAAAGTTCTTGAAAGTAAGATTTGACAGCTTCTTCAATAAATTTAACATAATATCCGACAATTAATACGGCTTCAAAGAGTCCAAATCAACTGACGATGCAATGATAGACCTTATTGGAAAAATCTATAATTCCATGGACAAAAGTAAGTCTATGCATCTTCGTCGACTTGGCCGAAGCCTTCGACACGGTCAGCCATCAGAAACTCCTTGAAACACTTGAAGCCATTGATTTCCAAGAAACACCACTCAACTTGATGGAGAGCTACCTTAGTGTAAGAAAGCAAGTGGTTAATATAGATGACACGATAAGCTCAAAAAAAACTTTAAAATACGGCGTACCACAAGGTACTATGTTGGGTCCTATACTATTTGATCTATACATTAACGAACTATTCAAAACAATAACACAAGGCTCTATTAAAAGATTTGCTAATGATACTGCGATCTTCTATGAAGATACATCCTGGCAATCTCTATAAACTAAAGCTTTTTTCTTCCTTTCACATGCTACAAGGATAACCTCCCTACATATGACTGACTAGAATTCAACAACGGCCTCACAAAGATCTCTTCAGCTCCCCACATTAGGTATTTGGGAATTATGATAGACTGTCACCCCAGATGGAACTGCCACGCAGACTATGTGTCAAAAAAATTGAAGAGCATGGCTAGCAGATTTAAAGTCTACAGAGAACTTTTTGGTTTGAAATACATGTCAATTCTATATGACACACTAGTTCAGACACATATAACATACGGTATAAAGGTTTGGGGTGGTATCGCAGATACCTACTTGAAATCATTTGAGACATCACAAAAATTTGTCTTGAAGAACATACTCCGCAAAAACTATAGATATCGATCTGAAAAATTATTCACAGAAGCAAAAGCTCTGGATGCTCGTCAACTCTACTACCAATCACTAGTCCTCCACCACTATAAAAACAAGCACAAAAACGAATATAAAACACTCTCCAAAGCCAAAACAACAACCATTCATTCCTAGAAATTGAGACACCAAAATGTCAAAGTTCGTTTACTTACCTCTGTCCAGTTTTATATGCTGATATACCAGATGATCTCTGCAGAATACGATCATTCGGCTTGTTAAAAAAAAACTAAAAAACTGGCTAGAGAGCTATCCAAGAAAAAAAAATACACCGATCAATTGATAGGAAAAATTCGAAGTGAGATACACTGTGCCTTACCTATTTGTTTATATGCAAACTCGTATCTGGATTGCACATAAAAATATTTATATTTATATACTTTCTTATTTCTAATATCTATGTTATGTTTTTTGTTATCTATGTCTATCTTCTTGTAATATCTTTGTATATATTTTCTATT
>WOGR01004733.1:0-14436 GCA_015342045.1 Leptinotarsa lineolata | reverse complement strand
CAATTAATGAAAAATTCTCCACATGGAGAAAAATCATGTTTGGAAATAGGTTTTGTTTCACACTTTCAGCAACAGTATTAACTTCAGATTATACAGTTTTTTCCTCATCATTTTATCCTTTGGGAGCCTAAACTCATTTTATGAAATAAGTCACCTTTAAACCAATGGGCCTTCTGTTTTCTTGTGCCTTTCCGCACAATTGAAATCAGCACAAGAATGCACCATATTAATATTCAAATATATCTGTAAAACACTTTAAACACACAAACTAAACTCGATGAAAAAACGAATTGTTCCTACGTGAGCTGTCAGCTAAGAAAAAGTTGAAACTCAATGTTGCCAAAACGAACCAAATGGATGCGATATTACATACCAATAAATTGTGATATGAGTACTCCATTTTCCTGAGAAAATGAACGATCAATAAAAATTTTCTGTAATTATTCATTCGTTTTTTCAAGAATAAAGCCAGTGAAACAGCAGCTTTTTGTTGCAAAATAAAGATGTGCCTATTTTTCTCGAATTGTCAATAAATTCTCATTATTATTATTCTTATTAACTTCAGAACAATTTCAATAAAAGTGGACATCACAGTACATAAAAAAATTAATGGTCGATTTAGAAAATACATTAATTCTGAAATGCTCAGGTTGCTGAAGCCAGTAAGAAAGTTTGGACATCAGGGTGCATAGAAATCGTCCGCTCTTGGGCCGAAAGGAATCTCTATACCATCGCAGGGATAGCTCTAGGAGCGGCCTTGTCTCAACTCTTCGTCATTTATCTCGCCAAGACCCTCGAAGGCCAAATAGATCTGCAAAAATCGAGGTGGGCCAGTTGAAATTTAGGGTATATTTGTAAATATGAGGTCCAACCGTTCTGAATATTTCCATGTTCGTGTACCGTCTATATGTATGTATGTCGTTAACTTTAGCTTTTAGATACCTACTGTTTTTAAATTGATGAATAAATATTTGTATTTGTATATCTGTTTGTTTGCTTTGGGCTTATATTTTTGTTTGTTGTACTTTTACATGCCAGTCCAGGAAAATTAGTTGGGTTTTATGTCTTGATATTCAATTGTGATATGTTTTAGGTATTGAGGAAAACGAGCCGTTTTTTAAATGTGTAGCAGAAAAAAATATTATTGAATTAACAATTCTTGTAAGAACCAAGATGTTGAGATTACTACTTCAAATTCATTATAACCTTACTACAGCTATCAACAGAAAGACAGGCACATATTTGTATCCAAATTTCTTTCATATACCTCCTATAAATTCAATTCATAACCATTGATTTGGCCGGATAGCCTTAGTTGCTGAGGCCATTGAATCGAAAAGAAGAAGAAGATAATCATTGATTTTGGATTTTCCATTTTTTTCAAGTTTTTCTTTTTAATATGCCTTGCTTCCCAGTCGTGCACATTTGACCAGGCTACTCCTGTAAATAATGAACAGGAGCTTCATCGGGGGCTCAGCGGTCTTGCCACAGAATAGTAAACAATTCTGTAGTCTTGCTTTATGCAATGATTTCACTCTATTCACTTTTTCATACTTTTTTGTTAAAAATAACAAAAAATTATTTGAAGATTGCCTCCTCTTTGTGAGCCCTTTTGGTTTTTTCTTTCACATTTGTTTAAATTATTATAGAACTGACGCCCTCATCAACATCCAGCCTGGTTACTGGCGTGGGGGGGCGCCAGTCCTCTCAATTTGTCTTTAACTTCGATATTCATTAGATCGTGACGTTATTTATTTCAACAACACCTCTCTTCTGGACTCCACAACATCCACGTGCCACGGGCGGTCGTTATCGACAGAACCGTCCTCTGTCGCGGTCGGAGAGGAAGCCCTCTTTTTCAATGTTGTGTCAGCAGCTTTTTCAAACTCAGGTGAAAACTGAAAAATCATTCATATTTCATAATATGGAAGGTAGAGGTGTGGAGAACCATCTCTGTGATTCAGAAAGTGTCCGTCCAATGCCATTAAATTTCAAATAATGCGTTTATGAAGTTGAATAATGTGAAGAGCTACGGAAGTGGGAACCCTCGCTTGCAAAAGAAGTCTTTTAAATTTCACAAAAATTTATTTACTTTCAACGTTATCTGACAGTAACTATGTTAAGGTATATTTACCAAATAATATTCGACTACGGGAACAGTTACATTTCTGAAAGTTTATCATTAACAACTCAAGTCATTGAAAATATTAAATGTTCGAACTCGGCATTCCTCACGTTCTCTATAATCGCCAAGTTCATATCATACCACTTTTGATGTTAGCGCCATATTGGTCGTATTTTGAACTATAATTTATCGTACTGCACTTGAGATGGTTCTCCTTACCGTACTCTCCTTAATTTTCTTCTTCTTCTGTATTCTTGTTATAACTATGTGTGCGATGTTGCCAACTTGTTTTTGAGGTCGATTTGATGGTTGGTTCCGAAATTAAGGAGCATTTCATATAAAGAAACATATACTTCACATTTGGATTTTTTTAGAGATATTTCATCGAGTAGTACCAATTGAATAGTTATGTCGTACATTCATTCACGTACTTTTTTCTGCTTTACAAAAATCATATACATTTGTAATATGATTTGGGAGGATGTTAAGTTTCAATGGTAGTGACGTTAGTCATTTTTTAAACTTCGATTTTCCTTCGAAATGGAAAAATTTAAGTGTTACGTCCTGATGAATGAACTTTTTTCCTATAGAACCAACGAATTATATTGAACTGTCTTTAATAGTGAGTAATAATTCTCAGTAATACGTTCGAAGGAAAGAATCAATGAATTGAAACTTCCAGGTTGACCGTTAAAGTGTTGATTTTTTTCACCCAGTAAAATATGTCTTCTATTTCAGTTATTATTCAAGAGTTCCTTCTTCCGATGAGCATGAATTTAGGTAAGATTACCATGGAAAATATATAAGATTATGTATACAAACAAGAAAAAAATATAGGGTATGAAACTCTTAGAATGAAATGTTTATTTATTCATTGTATATTTGTAACCAATTTGCAAAATATTCAACACAAAAATAATACATAAAATACTGAAACTCGCAACTCATACAAAAGTTCTGTATATATCTATTTACAAACTGAAATATAATTAAAAAGCTGATTTGATTTTGAGTTAACATTCACCGCTGAGGGGTTCTGCAACTTATGAAAAGTTTTTGAATACTGCTAGAAAAGCTCTACTATTACTGAATGATAGAAAACAGGCTTCGTCTTGGTTCAAATCTTGAGTTAAGGCATGCATATAATTTGTGAAAATCAACTCTATTTCAAGTATTTCACTGCATGTGAGAAAAGGGGTATTCTAAGGCTCCGTTTTGGGGCCACTTTTATTTTAGAAACACATAACCAATAAAAACTATGAACTGAATACTATTTTCAATATTGTATTAAGTGAAATGAACTATTTGAGTTAATTTTTGTCTAAATAATCATAATACCTCAATCAACTAGTAAGTCCACTCAACATATTTCACTTTGCAGACTTTGACCACTTCGTATATGATGTTTTTTGTTGTATACTTGTTCAATAAAATAACCTCGGGAAGGTGCCCTTCTCATCTCTAATCTTTAACTTATTTCTGTTAACAGTTTGAATATTGTTTCTGTGAGATAACCATAGTTCAATCTGATGACGCAAAAGCCAAAAAAAGGTTGAAATCATCCTAAATAGAACCTCATAAGTAGGGATGACTAATCACCTTATGAAGACGCCATCTATGGGACTAACAGAAAACTAAAACCGCAAACCGTAGATGACGTTTTAAATTTGTTGATTCATTTTTGAACACATACATACACAGTTCAAGAATATAAACTGATGTTGAAGTTAGGACATCCTACTCCTTGAAAAGTGCCTTGCATGATTCTCTATTTGAACAATTTGCTATGCACCTCAGAATTCCCTTTTGTGCAACAAAAACATTTCCTACTGTGGAAGAACCACCCCAGAAACAGACACCTTACCTAAGTCTAGATTCTACTTGAGCATAATATAATTGAGTCTTTGTTAAAACTGTTCGTAAGTTGATGAAGAGATACTTCAATGAATTAAGTTTTGAAATTCATTGGCGACAATGGGCTTTCCAGTTGAGAAACTTATGTAGAATGGTTCCCAAGAATCTTACATTGTGATCAGTAGTTGTTAGGGTCACATTGTTTACCATGAAATATACGCTTTCCTTTCTGTTTTGCCAATTGTGAATACGAGTAATTTCTGTTTTTTCATTGAAGAATAAATCATTGTTATTGAAGTTATTTGATATGTGGCTTACTATTCTGGCACAATTGTTTTCTAATTTCTAATTTTTGTATCTGGTGCAATTATAACTAACGAAAAGTCATCTGCATAAGCGGTATAATGACCTTCGGTAATTACTCATTCGATGTTATTTACATAGATTATATACAGTAGAGGACCCATTATTGAACCTTGTGGCATACCCATACTTAGATTCAGACATTCAGAATTGACTCTATAGACTTAATTTTTTCTATTGACTTGTACTGATACAAATTGTTTTCTATTTTCAAATACTATTGAAAATCCACACGGGACCGTGAAAGGGCAATAATTTTCCCATTGAAGTTGGTTCTCTTTTTTTGAAAATGGGTATAATTTTTCCAGTTTTTAAATGATTTGGAAAAACACCTACAGTAAATGACACATTAATCAAATATCTCACGAGTGCTATGATATAATTGATTCAGGAGTTTGGAAATACAAAATCTGTGGAATTAGAAATCTATAATGATAAAAAAGCTAGTTAATAAAGCCTTATATTTTTGTAAACAACACTGGTTATAGTATAAAACGCTAAAAGGGGTTGTCAGCACCAGTACTGGTCTTGAAATATTTATCGAAATCCAAAATCCTGGAACTGGAATTCTGCATACTATTTTTCTGTTATAAAATTGTTGCAAGTTTAACAAACAAATCCAATAAAACAACCCTGAATCCTTCATTCTTCCGTTGAAGTTTCCTCCAACACGCTCACGTCCAGAACACAAAAAGTAGCTCTGCACATTGGACAACTACACTTGGAAGACAGCCACATATTCTGCTGTTCTTGGTCTTGGCGCAAAGCAAACCACTTGGCCAAGCAATCTGCGCACCACATAGGTTTACAGAAACAATTAGTGCAGTTGTTTTGTCCAGGAGTATCTTCGCAAAGCTTCTGGATTTTCACGTTGCTGCGAGATTGGAGACAACCCGCGCACTGATCCACTTCCTGGAAAGAATGTAGATATTAGGTACGTCCGGCTGAAATACTGATTTATCTGGTGAAACTCACAAATTTTGACCCGCTGAAGACCGAATCTCTGGTGCAGAGGTTCTCAAACTTATTTTGTCTACCGCCCACTTCGAGAATTAATTATTTTCTAGCGCCCCCAAAATTTTTTTACTCAACTACATCTCAAGAATCACAATCGAAGTCATTATTTTAATAATTGAATTATGTGTGTCATGTGAAAATAAGACTTTCTGATGAGGGTAATGTTAAATACCATTTTGTAATATTAGGAATACTTTTATTCATGTTATTAAAATAAACATTTCAATTTGAATTTTAAAACTAATCTAATGTGAAGGATGAATTTGATGATTTTTGACAAGTTTGTTAATATCAGGCTCTAATTTACTCAAAAACAGCCGCAAGTCACCGCGTTCAGTAATCTGCAACCGATTTCTCTTTTTAGTTAGCAACGTTGCCACATCACTATATCCACGTTCACACAAATACGATGATGGGAATGCTATCAAAAATCGTTGAACGATGGACCACAATCCAGTATACAATTGCGGGATTGGCTTTTGTAGCCAAAATTCCAATTTTAAAATGTTCTGGAATCGTTCTGCGAAATCACTGTGGAGGTTCTCCAAATGTTGGCAGTAAACAAGCAAGTCGTCGTTGTTGAAGGATACTGCTGCCAAATTAGGGAAATTGCGAAACTCACGTCTGCCGATATTATTCTTGTGTAAGAGCAATTTGGCTACAAAAGCAGCAATGACACTTTTTGTACTTTCGAGAATGGAGACTAGAAACTTCTCGCTCCGCATTGAAGCTTACCGCCATCTATTGTACAGGAAATAGTTACTGTCTAGTCCCCTAGATGGCGTTACACGAGTAAACGCGCGTTAAGCGTAAAGGAGCGGTAAAGTTTGTGTTAGAAGCAAAAAACCATTTTTAAATTAGCCATCGCCCCCCTAAATGGCTTTCACGCCCCCCAATCTTCTCTGTGCCCTTTACTGCCTCCAGCGACCACAAGGGGGCGTTATCGCCCACTTTTAGAAAGACTACTCTAGTGTCAACTGGGTATGCGAATGAAAAATTTCAAACTTTAGATAAAAGCAATGTTATTTGAGCGTAAAAACATAGGGAACAAACTAACTCCAACACTGTTCAATGCATCTTTTCATTAGTTCAGGTGTGTGGTGTAAATCAAGGATATAGTCATATTGTGAAAAATTCGATGAAATGTACCGTAAATTGCATCAGCAGCAACTGGTCATAATCTCCAGACCTTTTGCCTAATGACTGTCATCTTTTCAAGCACTTCGATAACTTTTGCCATTCAGTACCAGGCAAAAACGGCTTTCGTCGACTTCATCGAATTTCAAGCACACAATTTTTATGCTGAAGGCTTGTGTTATGGTTGCAAAAGTGCCCTGATTCAAATTGAATGAGTATTCACTGTGATATTACAGTTTAAAGTAGAGTTATAAAAACGGACAAAACTATTGAAACAACCAATAACAAAAGAATATGAAAGGTATATTCGACGAAAGCAAATTAAGACTGAAGGTTACACATGTACTGAAGTTTCTGAAATCTAGGAAAAAGTCTAAACTAGAATTACTGGAATTCTGGAAATATGCCCAAAGCAAGAGATAATTCAATACTGTAAGAGGAGAACTTGAGGTAAAAAAACATTTCATTGATGAAACTGAAGAAATTTGAATTTTTCAAACGCGTCTATCAAGAGATTCTGTAATATCAAGAGTATCCTTAGATTTAATTTCCGGTATTTTCACAAAACTCATTTTTTTCTAAGGCTTTCCATTGAGTATGTCATGTAGTATTGTTGAAAGTATTCTACTTCAAAGTAATGCTATATGGGCCAAAGTGGGCATAGCTAGGAAAAAAGAATATCAGAACATAAGAGCAGTTAGGAAGAATCTGAAAGTTTCAGATACCCCGTTTTGATTAAATAAAACGAAACTGGTACTGGTTTTGGTGTTGTAGATATTTTGAAATACCCACAGAAAAATATATTGTTTAACATATACTCCAAAAAACTCTGTACTAGCAAAAGTCTCACTGACATTTTCACAACCACTGTCTTCAATATTCTTCATTCTGAATCTTTCAACCGTAAGCTTCTGTCTCAGAGGTTTTATGCTCAATGAGAAAAAAAAAGATACCATACATGCTTTAGTAATACAGTAAAAACGTCATCATTTTTTACCTGATTAGTTTGATACTGTGGATTCTCATTTATAGTATCTTTGAATACGTCCACAAATTGATCAACAACAGACTGATGGAACTTGACATCCGGCATTATCGTTATGGATCTGGCTACTCTATCTCTGAGGTCTTTGAAATCACCAGCATTGATTCTTATTAAAAAAGGATCAACTCCCTGCCTCCCAGATTTGACCTCAATATTTAAATACTGCACTTCGATAGATACACTGGGTGATATCCTGTAGGAGTCAGCTTCCTTCACGGCTAAGGAAGCATCGCTTTGATGTACTATGAACATGCTCAAAGGCGTGATTTTGATAATCCAATTCTCGGTGACGATAATTTTAACTATTGCGCTTGTTTGAATACTAGTTTTGTCTACCCTGAAAAAAAATTGAATTACTTCAAAATTAATATATAGAGATATTCTTATTCAAATCTATGTGAGGGGATCTTGTATATGGTAGAAGATACGAAACCATTAGAGTGTGAGAGCTGATTATTAGCAAAAATCGACTCCAGTTATTCCATTTCCGAAAACTGGTACTTGATGTTTTATTTATTCAGACGAGAATGGAGTTTTAGAGATGTTTTAGAGAATTGGCCGTGGTACCTAGAGTATACTTAAGTAGGCATTTATTTCATTCGAGCATTTATCGAGGTTGTAACTGCTATGAAAATACAGATTTGTATATGAAATTACAAAATTGAAAGTGATCCAAGTTGGACAAAACGTACTTTGAAATTTGCTGATTTTAATAGTCCACTGAGAGTCCCAATGACAAAGTATTGAGAGATTTCCAATATCTCTGAAGAAAATGGATAAAGAAAAAATAAGAATTTTGAAATTTTTGTTCTTTCCCTTAAGTATATCTTGTGTAACCATGGTATCATTCGATAGTATCCCTAAATTTCACTGTATACAACATCCTTATCTCCATAGGTAGATTCCAATGAGAATAGCCCTCCATAAAGTAGAAACTAACCTTCTGAACTCCATATCTATGCTGCTAGCTACATTTTTCCAGTCTGTAGAACTATTACAAAATTTTGATATATTCAAGGCAATAGGATGGTTTTCGTACTCATTTCTAGTCCAATTCTTCAGTTCATATAAACAAACCATAGGAAGAACAATGCTGGATGTGTACAGTATCTTCCAGAGCACAGGAACTGAGGAGAAAATGGAAGATATCTGAAAAATAAGTTCTTGATCGACTGCACATGAGTTCAGGGCACCTTTATACCCCTTCCGTATATTCCAGTGTACATGATAGTATTATAAAACCAAGTGGTAGCAGAGAATATACCAGGAGGTTCAAACATGATTTCCTTAGGTGAAATGTCACAAATTTTTCGTGTTCATCTCCTAGAACTGCTCCAAAAATTGATTGTAACGTCAAGCCTGCACTGGCAAACTCTGTTGGAGGGTACACTATACAAATACACAAAAGGAAATATACTATGCAGGCAATGAAATCGGGCGACATATTTACATGTTGGGGTTATTTAAGATGTAATTATGAGAAAACTAAATCACAAATCATTTTTAATCATTTCATTGAGAATAAAATTCGATGACAGCCAAGATGACCTTGGCCTAGTTTTTAAGGCTATTTTCACTAGCGTCTGTAGACAGCAATGGCATGGTATGTGCACTTTGTCAATTATTACTTGACACATTACATGAAATATATTCTGTGTATTGAATGAAATAACTTCAAGGTAAAATTTTTATCTAATGCACATTCACTTGTGAAATCACTCGCTGGTTCATTTCAAACATATATAAATATCATTGGATGACTATGAATGCACAATGAATATTGGTAAAAAATTTGTTTTTTGTTTGTCGATTCTGTAGTTTTTCAGCAATTTGATTCTACTCGTATTTTCCGGACATGAATGAAGAGATTCGTGATGGGCTCTTACATGTCTACTATAAAAACTGAAGAATTACGAAAACGGAATAAATGGGATTTCACAAAGTAATGATCTTTGCAAAACATTTAATAATTATTGTTCTTTACTTATGCAAGTTTGGAGGTTGATTTTTTCCACAATGAAGTGACTCTTTCATTTGATTATGTTACTTTACGCCTAGAACAATTTTTAAGAATCACAAAAAACGGAAAATTAATTTTGTTTTCTATTTTTGATTGATTCAGCAATTACTTGATGTAGATCCGTAGTAGTTTCATAAACTACACCTTATGATTTGATCTCTACAAACTTCATTTTGAAAAAATCACGACATGTTTCGCTAACACAATAGCTTTTTCGTAGTGACTAACCTAAAATATCTACAACTTTTATATACCTAAGGTATATAAAAGATGTTTTAGGTAATTATGATCGAGTGAGTACCTAAGTAGGTAGTCTCAATTGTAATTATGTTGGGTATATGAATATTTGAGGAAGAATAAAATTTTAGTACGTTAGTCACTACGAAAAAGATACTTGATTTCGATTACAGTCGAAAATTATTAGAAATTAGTTTTTAGACTGAAGAAAATCAATTAGAATATTCACATCTAGTAATTTTTTGGACTCGTAACTAACGTGTTTGTAAATTCAACACCGGTAAATTCATTAATGTGTGGAAACTACTCTTTTTTTTAACTTCGTTTTTACCTCCATACCCATTGAATATGATATAGAAAATAAAACAATATTATCCATACATATTTTTATTGTTGAACTTCCGGTACATAATACAGATACATTCTATTCATTACATATTTGTGAAGTTTTATTTATACTTTCTTACATAATTTCTCATGTAAGGCGAATAACAAACGATTTATAAATGTGAACAATTTTGAATTGGGACCATTTTACAAGATGTTAAGATTTATGTAGGTATGTTTCGATATAAATATTATACCTTTTTACGAAGTACAGATATTCTCACGATTATCATGAACGTTTCTCTTTACAATAAAGAATATATTTTTCGAACTAATAAGCGATGAGAAGACATGTTTTGTGACAGTTTTCAACGAAGGGCTCATGCATATTGAATTCTGTCACGTTGTCATACTACTGACAATCGTTAAATTTACATAAAAAATTACCTGAAGGACTTCCATCCATTTTTGTTTGTAAACTCAACAATATGTCACTAGACGACTTTCATTTCACTTTGACGATACATTCAACAAAAATTTCGCATGAAAATATTTTTATACAAGCAAGAAAAAAAAGTGAGCTCATCATTATTTGACTTGTTGAACTCCACAAAATATAAGTTTCACAAACCAACTTTATATTAGTATAAATTCTGATTAGATATTCAGCTACCTTATGAGCATTCTTTCGTTATTCAGTTGAAAATTGACTCTTTCAAGGTTAGTTCATTGGTTGGTTTACTCAAAACGAGAGATATCTAATCACTTAAAAAATACAGATCCTCATAGCGTTGAGTAAATGATCATAATTATCAAAAATCGTGTAACAATTAGAAGATGATTATAAATATCCTAGTGGAGATATTAGTTGAATTTCAGTGTATTCACATTTGATTTTTGGTATTCTTGTGGACTGAAACAAATTTATACCTCACAAGGAATAATATTCCAATTTGTATGAGACATGAGAATGCAGACGAGTTTGAACCGAATGAGAAGCTTTTTAGCTCTCAATTATTGAACTGAAGACAGTAATATACCTACATGAATTCTACTTCTGGTCTACTGCGCCGTAATGGAACCAAAAACCATAAAAAAGAGAGGACAAGAAGAATTCTACTTTATGTTTCATCAATGTATCCTGGTTGGTGTATTATTTGACTCTTTTCAAATTGTTTGATAATGATTCACGTTAGTCAGCTTATTTAAAGAGGAAATGGAGAAATATGATTTGAAAGAATAGTAGAAGCAAACAAAAGTTTATTGAATGTGCAGAACAATTAATGAATTACCAAAAAAAGGCGAGGAAATTTCAAATTAAATTATGTACAGAGATTTTGGATTCTCTTAGTTGTAATATTTCCAGAATTCGATGATTGAAACAAGGTTCAAATGTGTGAGAGCCATAAAAAACCAAATAAATGTATCGTCAAATCACTTAGCTCGGTCAAGATTGAAAATATTAACATTTTCACAACATATTTAACGTTTAACTTACCCTGTAGGATGATACAATATACACTTTAACAATTATATACTTGTAAATATGTTCATGTGAAAAGCCCAGAGAAATATTTCATTTGGAATCTATGATGAAGTCCATAATATTTTTGCATTCTTTCAATTTTACTAATTGGTTTCTTGGCAGCATGTTTAATGAAATAGATTGAGAGTTATGAGAAATTGTCTCAATTGCTAAAAAATATATCACATGCAAACATCTGACTTTTGTTCCTAACCCAGGAATAATATTTCTATTGACTTTTCGATGATACTTTCCTTACAGTACAATTTTGTAAAATATCAGTTAAGTATAAAAAAAATGAGTTATTTGCATATTTACATGAAAGACATAATTGATGAAATAGTCACGAAAATTACATGAATATGCCACAATATATACTTATAGGTAACGTTGGGCAAAACTTCAATTAGAATTGTTTGGATTCATTTGCCTCAGTCATTATTTTAGAAAATTACACAATTAAGTCAAAATCTGTTTTCTGGAGGCTCTTTTCATGACTCCAAATTTATAAAAATCAATACAAATATCAAAAAGTTGATCTCAAAACCCGTAGATTGCTTGAGCAACATATTTAATGCTCACGTCTCATTTTCTTTTCTAATAAAAAAACGACAAAACAGAAAATTCAAAAAAAAGTATGCCATTTGGTCTGAAAAATGCTCTACCAACCATTCAAAAAGTACATTAGTATCAAATTAGTGTTCTCATATAACATTTGATCTGAAAAAATGCTTCACCAACTGTCCATGAACGTTGGAAGTTTTACATACATTTGGGACATCAAAGTATTGTAATCATTTCTCTGAATAAATTTGAATTGAGAGTAAATTTGGTACTTTTCTCAGATTACACCAGCAATAGAATGTATTTCAATTTTATTTCCATTGAAATCACCCTGAATTTTTTCCCATTCTGAGAAAAATTTCATCAACTTTGGCTTCTTCAACACTTCTCGTAGTTAAAGTTCACACCTGAACAGGTTTCCTTTTCAAACTTGAAGGTCTGCTGTCAGACTTCTGCTATGAGGCTAGTTCTTTTATTTTTGCTGAAGGCGACATTGTCGCTGGACCATTGCCGATATTGTAGTTGTTGTTAATTTTAGGAGTCAGGTCCGGTGTTATATTGACGATGTAGGGCGCATCAGAATTTGTCTGGGTGCTGCTGTCCTTTGTGCAGGGTTGTTTGTAGAATACATCTGAAAAAAATTAACAATTATTCCGTGGCAAAAAACAATAATTATTTATCAAACCGTCTTCTACTTTTTCTATCGGAGAAACGTGTTTCTGCACGTTCTGCTTTTGATCGCAAGTAGCGGCAGTAACCATCACAGCAGCCATCATACTTCCAGAGCCGGTGTTCGTTGAGCTTTTGTTGATGGCGCTGTATCTCATCGGCATCATGCTTTGTCTGATGTTTCGCTCTGGACGTATCAAAATAATGTATAACTAAAAACAACAGAGAATTAATTTTTAAGTCTACTGAAAACACTCTTCCTACACCACTCACGACGCGCGTTTCGCTGACCAAGTTAGCATCAACAGGCGATTATTTAAGAAGGTGACAGTTGAATTGAAATCATCTCCAAATGATGCTAACTTCGTAAGCAAAACGCGCATTTAGAGTCAGTTCTGATGTGTGAAACATGCTTTCAAAATATCAATTTCATGCCGGAGATTTCACTTCTACGTATCAAATTGTTCAATAGAGACAAAATGCTATTTTTAGGATTACCTTGGGGGAGAACAAACAAGCCACTGTTACGCTCGCAGATAGGCTGATAGTGACAGACATGCTTGTAATTCGCAACGCAACGTGATTTGCAGTTCCAAAGTAGAGCGGGACGAACGCAAGCCAGATCACGCAGGTCGTATACATGGTGAAACCTGAAAGATGAGTAGCTCTATATAGGATCTTTCATGAAGCGCTTTCTATCTTTAAATGTAAATAAAACAAAGTGTGTGTGAGATAACATCAACATTTTTTATTAATTTTAAAAACCTGTGTGGGATATAATATCTTTCAAATGTCCGCAACGGCTTCTCTGGATGGAGCGTATCCGAACCTTCCAATTTTCTGTGATTCTGGTGCATGAATCAGGCTGAATTTGACCGGTGGCATAGGTTATGCTTGCTTTGAGGACCGCTTTGGTTTGTGGCTTATATCGCATAAACGTGTGACTTCACTTCCACGTGAGATTACCATGCCCTCTAATTGCTCGTGCAGAATACCCAATGTGGCACGTAGCACCGTTCTGTTGAAACGACATGTCGTTGGTGTCCAGATCATCCAACTCAGGCCAAAAAAAGTTGGTGATCATCGACCTATAGTGCTCGCCGTTGACAGTGATACCCTGGCGACCGTCGTTATCAAAGAAATATGACCCAATGATGCCGCCACACCAAACAGTTACTTTTTCGAGATGCATTGGACGCTCTTGGATCTCATGCGTATCCATGGGCCTTGTCGCTGAAGACAACTTTTCGATGAAAATTAGGGTCAGTTTCCAACTGCTCCAGAACAAAAAAAAATCAAAATCAAAACTTTTTTGCCTATTTCTCTTTAGAATGTTAAAGCTCTAATAGAGAAACTTATGTACAAAATAAAAACATATATACATCTCCCCCACATACGGAAATGGGTGATCGTGGGGTAGGAAGTAGGAAAGGTATAGAGAAAAAGGTAGGGGGAGCAGAAGGAGATTTCAATGTTGAGCCCCAAGATGTTTACAATGAAAACGCCACCGCATTGCTCCACGGTGGGGAATGAGGGGCGCCCCCGCTGACGGT
>WOGR01004732.1:0-14436 GCA_015342045.1 Leptinotarsa lineolata | reverse complement strand
TGGGACTGGTCGAAAACTCCATCGCTGAATTGAACACAAACAAGAAAGTGCACATAGTTCTGCTAGACATCTCGAAGGCTTTCGACCGTGTATGGCACAAACTAGTCGCGCTCGACCTGCCTTGAGGTCTGGGTCAGTGGATTGGATCCTTCCTGAAAGACAGGACATTTCAAGTTAGAGTAAAGGGTGCTCTGTCTGACAACAGAGAGATTCTCGCTGGAGTGCCACAGGGAGCTGTGCTCTCTCCTCTGCTGTACTCGCTTTACACCAGCGACCTCCCGAGATCCGAGCGTGTGAAGATGTCTCTCTACGTCGATGACACGGCTCTCCTCTCATCTTCCATGGGTTGTGAGCTAGGGATCGTCTAAATGCAACGCGCATCGGACGACCTCGAGCGCTGGTACCTCAAATGGAAGATTCGAGTGAACCCGGATAAGACTCAGGCGATAACCATGGAAGAAACGATCACTTCTCCGGCCATGAAAGTAAGGGTCTCTGGAAAAGAGATCAACTGGCAAACGCGGGTCAAGTAAGTACCTCGGTCTTCTGATAGACTGTAGGTTCACCTGGAACCCACATATCGAACTTGTGGAGACGAAGATCGGGGGTAGGATAGCATCCTTATACCCTCTGATCAATCGAAAATCTAAACTTAGTTTAAAAAACAAGCTTACGATATAAACACGATGTTCAAGCCTGTTATCATGTACGCTTCAGGCGTCTGGGGACAATCGGCTCCATCGAATCGCTCCATCAAATCTCTCCATCTCCCTAACCAGGCAGGGTTTACACCGTGAAGGGCAGCACGGATGTCTGAATAGGACTTTTATGCTGTCAACCAAAACCACTCTATCTCAGTTCAGATCCATATAGTCTCTCTGACGAGAGACAGCCGAAAGGGCAAGGGAGCTAGGCTCCAGCCTGTCTTAAATCAAGACGCGAAAACCGGTAATTCATTCGTGGTTGAAACTAGCACCACTTATAGACATATGGCGCATGGATACGAGTTGTCTGGTATTCAATCCTGAATGCTTCGTCTTTGGGCTCTGATTTCATCTAGTTGCTTTGCAGCAGAAGCTGCAGGAAAATATAAAGGACGAATGTTGTTCGACAATCGATGTCGAAGTTAAATATAGAATTAGTTGAATTGAGTTGTTCATATTAACAAACACCACCAATTCACCTCCGAGAAAGCAATCTATCTATACTCTACAGCGATTTGAATCCAACGTAGAAACTTTGAAAACTTTGAAAAAACGTCGTGCAGTGCAATCACTACAATCATGGTTACAAACACAAACGAACAAACCGATTATCAGCAAAGTAAAAATATGAACGCCATTCTCAGCTTTTGTCCAGTCCAGAGTAGCCTTTTTGCGGGTACTCATCAGTTTGGCGGGTTTTCAGAAGAGACAATACTTTTTATGAATCAAAGATGACAGTAATGACACTTATGTCGATTATGGATAGGTGTTCTGTGATTTTTATATAGAATGAATGATGAACAAATGACGAGTGTATCGTGATAGTTGGAACTTGGCTTCCATGGTTAGGAGGGAAAAATTTTAACCTCACTTACTATAATGTAAGTCGGATTTTCCGAGTTAAATGTCAGAAAATCATGAATGAAATTGGAAATATCGATGAACTCATTAATGTGGCATTCGTATAACTGTTAAACAAAAAATAAGGTGTGAATAGATGCTGTCGAGAGTTTCCTACTCCCAAACTCGGCAACCATGTTGCAATTAATGTAAAATAGTCCAAATAAATGCAACTGACATGAAAACATTGTAACCAACGAACAAGAGAGACAGCAATTCAGTAATAAAGTCTTTGGCTGTAAGCACTTCAGTGACATTTTTTCATTCGGTGGTGATGGTGGGTAATTTCTCTCTGGCCATCGGTCTTTTTAGAAAGATCGAAACGGCAACACTGGACCAATTGCCAGTTTGCGCGAACGGACCGACGGATGACAGAAGCGAAGCGGGTAATCGCATCAAGGCGGCGAACAAATCACAGCCCACTGGATGATCGGTTATGCGTCATTATGCAAATCGGCGGCAGGCCCTCCGTGATCGTTCTTTCATCCGCGCCGATTGCGCTGTGCTTTCGGTGTTTTACTTCTTCTTCTAGTTTTGTTCGACATGCGTTTTTGGTACCAGCGATAAATCTAAGGTTCGGGTAACGCACTTAATGTTCTGAACGCCTTGATTAGCCTTCTGGACAAAACTGAATCTTGGGTCGAATGGAATTCATTGATTCTACGATAAATGAACATACTAGTAGCACTTACTGAGGTATCGATTATTTTCTTCTGATATCATGTGCTGAATTTGATCTAATCAATAACTGTTCAGATATACAAGCTAATAAGATAAGATATTCATGAGTTGGAAGTAAGTGTGTCATCGCTTCTAATGTATTACAATCCCTTCCACCTTGGGCATCGACTCTTTCATATTGTTTTGATAGCGCTTCTTATCTTTAAATGAAAAAACAAATTGAAATTTTTTATACGTTTGAAATACCTATTAATCTTATTATGTCCAATTTTCCATAACTCTGGCGCATAAATCTGGCTGAATTTAACTGGTGGGATAGGTTATGCTGGCTTTCAGGGCCGATGTGGTTTACCTGCTACTTAAGAAGATCAGGTCCAGATAAGTCGGTAGTCATCGATCTATAGTGCTCGCCATTGACAGTGATGGCTTGGCCAACGTCGTTCTCAGAGAAATATGGACCGATTACGCCATCAACCCAAACAGTGGACTTGAATGTATTTACCACAATGCGAATGGTCTTCTTGGTAGGAAGATTATGGAGACCATAATCGCCAAAACACCCATTTGATGAAACAATCTTATCATAAATGACAACTAACTCATTCCGGAAGTTGTATCACCAACTTCATAAGCAGAAATTACTTCTGTGAAGAATCCTACACTGACACCTGTCGGATATAATCCAACGCCCTTCGTGGTATTAGCCAGAGGAGTAGTTGTTTTCTGATAGGTGTCAGTCCATAAACCTACTGTGTGAGTGAGATAAGACTGGCCTGAACGAATTGTTCATTTATATAATTTGATTTAAAGCCAGTCTTCAAGTATGCCCACTTACTAAAAGAACGAAAGACCCTATATAAATTAACTATCTATACACCTTTGTCAACTTGTTGCCATGCTTAACGTAACAGTATTTTGATTCGATCACTAAAAACCGTCAAAAGGCGGGTCGACTTATGTAACGGTTACGTGAGTCAAAGTAGTTACGGATGACATGCGAACGTGCGTTCTCTAAAACATGTTAGGCTCATCGCAAGATCATATGGTTTGCTTTCTGAAATCATTTTGAGTTTGGGCTGTACTAATTATTCCGTAACCTAACTAAACTACGTACAAAACAACTAACAAGGATGCGTTATATATAGGAATCTAGGCTTTTAGGGCTAGCGCCAATTTTTGGTTGGTTTCGTGAAGAAGACTACTTCGACCACGCCACTGTAGATGACTGCCGCAGTTGCAGTTTAATCGTTTGAAGGTTGAAACCAAAGAAGACCACGGCAAATCTCGGAAACCAACCAAAATATACGTTATACATGCATAAATGCTTCAACTTGTCGCCATGCGTAACATTACAAAACATTGTAACGCAACTTTTCGATGGTTGAAAGCTGTCCAGTGCTGGTTTGGATTGTAACGAATACGTGTTACAAACAACACGCAAAGTGATACGGTTGACTGCAATGCAGGGTGCAGGCCCAACGACGGCTGAAAACAGTCAAATGCTGGTTCGGTTTCTGACAGTTACGTGTGTCAAAATTGTAACATGTTAACGGTTACGTTAAGTGTAGCTTTAGCCCCACTTAATAAGCGAACAATTCGCAGGAAGCGATTTACTCCGATTCCATTCTCTCTTCCCACTTCTTTGTCAGAAACTGAAATTGTTATTTCACGATTCAATGATGCGGAACCATTGCGAAGAATGGCTCGTCGCCGAGTGTTGATAGATCGGAGTCTAATATGAATTTTATTGCCCTACTGGATAACAACTTATATCGAATTTGTATGCATACATTAGATGTGCTCAGATGGAGCGGGAACTCGTAGAAAATTGACGCCATAGTCGGATGTCAGAAGTGATTGATTAACGGGCGGGATTTCTTCACGCATGAGGAAAATTGTTTCATGTTCAATGGATGATTTTTTATACCTGAATTGAATATTCAGATGGGCTATTAATATACATTCTGCTTTGTGATATTTTCATTTTCCATTGTGTTGATTTCACATTAGGAAGTTTATCGGATATCCTCACGATGTCATATCTCCAACTATTATTTACCTCATTACAAAATGCCCCAACGTAAATCTAGAGGTGCTGGTAGACTTTCATGAATCATAGTCTTCAGATGACTTCATGAAAAATCCAAGAGTACTAATTTAGGTAACCTTGTATGCTCAAGTGCCTACTCAATTGTCATTTGAGAAGTATGTTTCTTCATGAGAATTTTTCAACTCCTTTTTCTATTACTGATCAACAACAGTTCAATCGCAATCATTTTTTGTGGCAGTTCCCAGGTATAACAGAAAAAACTAATGTTAGTTTATAGAACATAAAAAATCTAGACGATTGTGGAACACCCTCACAGGGAAATAATCTACTTAGAAGTAAATTAGGTTCATATCATTACGTATATTATGCTCAGACTGCTCAGTCATATATTAAAAACGATTTTCAAGTCATCTTTGACATTTCTACAGCCCATAAGCTCAAGCTCAATCCTAATAAATCTGCAACAATGATGTTACCACCTGAGAAGAACAGAGAGCTCACCAACTCCACTTTTCAAATCGAAAATGAAATACTTTTCACTAAACATGTCAGCTATCTGAACCAAACTTCTTATGAGGTCCCCAGGCAGCTGTTTACGAAATCGTGATTTGCTCAAAACACAAACTTAAAACTTAGACTATGCGAGTTACTGAGCACTGACGATCTCGTCGAAGCCTGGTTACTGGCGCAAGGGCCGCCAGTCCTCTCAAAATGTATTTCATCTCAATATTCATTTGAATTTTACTTTTTTTCAAACAACTCACTTTTGGACTCCATGACATCCATGTGCCATCTTTGAGGACGGTCGTTATCGGCACGACTGTACTCTGTCGCGATCAAAGAGGAAGTCCCTGAAGTTGGCTAGTCAACATTTCGGATTCTCAAAAAAAGCTACCAACAAAATAAAAGTAAAGACATCTACGTATGTTTGCGTAAGCACTGGGAACTATATTTACGATATTCATTCAAGTGTTTTTGAACCTACAAGTGTTTTGTATCAGTCCGAATGAATTGTATATAATTGTATGTAAGAAAGGTTGAAAAGTCTGCAATATACTGGTGCGAGTTCATTTGCGCACTTTTTGAGTACGATGACAGGCACTTCATCATGACAAGACGCCTTGTTTATATTGAGCTGTTTCAGAATTCGCATGACCAGACGTCGAAAAGTTATTTCTGGCATTGTGGATTCTAGTGTGGAAATGGTTGGTGGTGCCATTCCCATAAAATCGACTGTGGAGTGGAACGCAAATTATTCAGCTAGTAGATTTGCTTTTTCTATGGCTGTTGTTGCAATTGAACCATCCGCTTGTGTTAGTGGTGGATTTTGTGAAGTTTTGATTAAAGCATGGTCATTTATTGAATATTTTCATGACTTAGTACTAAGGAGCATTTGCTGAAATGTTGTAGGAATTTACAAAATGGCACATAATAATCCTTTTTTGTCTCGTGTCTCTGAAGTAAATATCTTTCACTGGTTTCAATGCATTTTTGTTTTCAAATATATGTGAAAACATCTCTGAAATTAAAAAGGATAGCAGAGTAAAAACACCTAGTTCCTTGAATGTGCTTCTGCATGAGGTACCTTTCTTCATTCCCGAGATTATTTGAATGAACTTCTCTGAGCTATTTAACTATCAGAAAACAATGTGGAATAACCCCAAAGCCTTATACCATATATCAAACACAAGCATTTGCTAAGTTTTCTATCGGGAATGAAAACGAATTAAATTAGTTTTATCTGGATCGAAGAATACATCATTGAATCCACCCTAGCTGGATAAATTCTTCAAAATAATGTTGCACTTTGATTTCAGGATGTCATCATTTTTTCATATTAATAAGGATGTATCATAGGTTTGTTTGTCGATATCATTCACATATAATAATGATAATAAAATTGGATCCAGCGCCAATCCCTGGTCTACGCCAGTGAGACAGTTTAGAGGATTTGATTTAATATTCTTTAATAAACCGTTTTCTCCAGTCCAGATGGACATTACACTGTTGTCTATTTTTTACGCAAGACTACCCAGTCGAAGGCATTTTCTCTAATTCCGTAATTATAAATTTCGTTAGCAACTGATCATGATCAACATAGTTGAATGTCTTACTGAGATCGCAGAAGATTCCAGCAGGACATTCGCCTGCCTCGATGAAATCGATCAACCATGTTGGCTATTTGTCAATAATTTCTTTTCATTCAGAAAATTTTTGAGTTGGTCTACAAAGCTCATTTCAAATATCTTTGAAAAACTTGCGAGTATCGTCACAGGCCTGTAGATCTCTAATAGATTCTCAGTTAGGTATTTCTATATTCATTGTCAAAATATTCGTATTGTTAAAATGACGTAGGTGTGGGACTACGCGTCATAATTCGTGTAGAATGTATACCCAAATTTCGAACACCCCTCGTAAGATCAGTATCTCAGATTTCGATGGATCATCTTGTACGTACCATTGGAATTTCCACCAATTACAATGGACAGTTTATGTGCGTCAGGCAAAATTATTGCAATTAAGGAAAAAGGAGCGTCGTTGACAAAAACAGGGATTTCCTTTGATACCAATCAATTAAACGCTCAAAACGCAGTTATATGGCTACTTTCGTTATTTTAGGATGTTGCACTTTTGAAACGGAAGAATATTTTCGTTTCTATCCGGAAGTATCATAAGGATTACGACTATTACTCACAAAATATATTTTCGATTCGAAATTCTCGAAAAATGAGTCGCTCGTGAATTTTCGAAGTTTCTAATGGCGGGAACACGTTTGAATGCTAAATTAAGTCCCTAACACAGTAGAATCTAACACTGTGGCCCTAATGCAGGTTGATTTGTGATTGCATTCCAAAGGTAGGACAGAGAATGTAAATATTTCACCTCCCTAATGAGCTGAAAAAATAAGACAACAGTTCATTTGAAGATAATATCGCCGATGTGAAAATATTCGAATATCGCCCTCTATCTCGTTACGTTCGAAACGACGTAATAATCCAAGTTGATCGAGAAAAGGACACCTGCCGGCGTCAAAAATACGCCGAACCGTTCGAACTGCACTAACCCTCGCCTTACAACACCGTCCCTCCGTATCGTTTCCGTTCGGCTAGAAAATGGCATATGGAAAAGCCGAAGCCGACTGGACCCCCTCGAATTGAAAATTTCGAATTTGTTTTAGAAAAATCCGCAGTCGAATCTAGCCTTGCGAGACCCGTGAAAAATAGAACACGAAACGCGGAAACGTTTTCCGGCAAGCTTTTGAATAAACTCGTGCCGGCAAATAAAGCCGGCTCATCGGGTGCTGACGGTTTCCGTCGTGTCGACCGGCGCCATCTTAGATTTTGAACGAACCTCGCAGAGAGCCGTTCAGTAGTTCGCCGAGCGTAGACAGTTGAAAGTCAAATCGATCCCGACGAAAACGTAAACAAAATGAGTTCCAAAGAAAATAACGATGTTGCGGTTGAGAAACTAGACAACGAAAAGAGTACCGACAAGGTGGAATTGAAGGGAACAAAAAGGGCGGCGGAGGTGAGTTTTTGCACGGATTTAAATTTAGAACGGTGTGGATTATTTTAATAGTCATGCAGTTAGCCATGGACGCGTTGTTCGTCTTTTCTGCAGAATGTGGAGCGTGTATGGCCGCTCGTTTTTTGAACTTCGGCATCTTTCGTGAAACTTTTTTTCGGCTTTTAACTGCTCTAGATAGCTGTGGAAGCTTGTTGCCATGTGAGATATTTGTCCACGCTGCGTGAACTTCAACTATATTCCGTCTCCATGATTGTTTCAGCGAATCACGGAATTCGTTATGGAGCTTCTCGCGGACGTCTCGTTACACTATCCGGAAATTTACGAAAAATATGTAAAGATTCTGTAAACATGGTTGGCTTTACATTAAGCATCCCGCCATATTTTTCCGGAGCCCGTTTCGAGGCTAGCATAGCTGCTGGATTCAACATGGCGAAATCAATAGCTTCTCTCGGGGTACCCCGTGCGAGACTATTCTCGTTTTCAAATTTTTGCATCGTTCAAACTCGAATTTCGAAACGAGTGTTTTCTATTTGTTATTCAGATGTTAACATCGCCTGTTTCGTGGTTATTTTACTAGGAATAACCAACTTGGCGTTCGATTTGATTCTGTTGCTAACAAAAACGGACATGTTTGATAACAAACACTTGGTGGACTTGGCCTACTGTTTTTAAATGTATGTCTGAATGGAATTATCACTCCTTTTTTATCGGTTTCTATCATCTCCTTGAACTTTGTTGAGAGATGCATTAAAATCTCGTTCAGTTTTAAGCGTCTAATTTGCCGTTGCCGTGAATATTAATAAATGTTCCGTTCTTTTATTTGGATCATCCCAAGCGGAACTGGAGTTGTTTGAGACTTCCTGTCTAGCATCGCAGGTGCTTTCAAGTTGATTTCAAGCTTATGTTGTAACAGATCATGAACCCTCCTTTTTTTCGACTGGGGTGGGGGAATAATCCCGCGCGCTTTTTTGAATTTGAATTTTGTGAGACTAGTGTGAAAGTCTGTTGGGAACGCAAAAAATGACGCAGTTGAGGGTAGAAAGTGGTTTTTCACAATCTCCATTGAAACTACTGTTGAAAAAAGTTCATCTTGAAAGTTTTTTTTCTGAAAGTGCTGTATTTTTTTTATCAGAGCCTAAAAAATTACCTCACCCTCAACCTTGTGTTGAAAATAGTTTTCTCGAAACAGAAATCTACTACTAGCTTTTAATAATCCTTAAATCATTTGAAAGACTATTGAAAGATTTATTATAACTGTTAAAGGTATGTTAATTGACCAAAAATATCAATGAGTCAAAGATATAGATTGCCGTTATGGTCAGTATATTATGTAACTTGAAAATTCGTCTATAGGAGTCCCTGCTACTGATGAAAAATAATACTATTAACTTTTTTGAGAGGATGTATGTTCTAAACGGTTGTCCAATGTTTTTTGTAGGACAAAACGGAAGAGGCCAAAAAAGCGAAAAAGGAAGAAAATGGCGCGAATTCAGAGGGTGAGGAGTTAGAAGAAGAAGAGGAGGAAGAAGGCATTGAGGAAGAAGAAGACACGGGGGAAGAAGATATTCCTGAAGGAGAAGATGATGAAATAGAAGGAGAAGGTATGAGTTTTAAACCCGTTTCCAAAAAAATAGTTTCATTTACTTTTGTTCTGTTTGATTTTCTGGAAAATCCTATTCCGTTAGTTTCATAAATGTTTTCACACATTTAGGAAAATTTTCATAGAAAAACATTTTTTTACTCTTATCAGTTTTGTTGATGAATCAAATTTATCAACTCAACATGGTTTTTAGCAAATTGGTAAAATCAGCCACATACCGTCTATTGAATTTTGTTTAAATATACATCTCTAGATAATGGACTATGTAGTATCATTCGAGTTTTCAATGGCGTTTGATAGCTTAAATACTGCCTTCATCCTAGAAAAACTCTGCTATTTGGGTATTAGGAGTAGTATTCTAAAATGTTCTCATTTGTACCTGACAGAACAGGAGTATGTATGTTTAGCTAGAGCAACAACTATCAGATAAAAAAAATCTGTTAAGAGTTCCTCAAGGTTTTGTCCTGGGACCCTTGCTTTTTTTTGCTTTTTGAAAATGGTCCTTCCAACCACATGGGTGCTAGAAGGGTTACCATGTTTGCAGATGATACAAGTCACAGTATACGGTAAAACTCCTTTGTGACCTACATGAGTACAAAATGTGAAATTATTTGGCACTTTGTTAGGTTAGTTAATTGTTGGAAGTATTTCTCCATATTAATTTTCACAAAATTCACGAATTTCTCTATAATGTTGAAAAGAGACCATTATATTTTTTTGACGAAAATGCTATCCCCATCAGTTGCCTAACATCAAATACTATATTGTATATGTGACCATATGCCAAAGTGAAAGTTCATTGGTTAATTCTTGTCCAGATTTAATTTTGTTCGAAAGATTAATAGAAAAGAGTGGCAAACGCTTTTAGGTACATGTCAAAATCGAAATCTACTGCTGTTTTTTTCAAATGGAAGTTGATAAACAGATCACAAACAGCCGAAAAATGAGTGGCCCAAGGATAGAACCTTGTGGTACCCCTAGAGGGATAAAAAATTTTCCTCTCATGTTCTTTTGATATAACATCGTTTTTCAACTTTTTTGTGAGACTTCTAGTTAGAAATCTGTCAAAAAATTGTTGCACTGGCTAAAGTGAATTTTCATTTTCTAGAAGATGATGATGAAGTGGAGGGTGAAGAAGAAGTAATAGAAGAAGAAGAAGAGGACGAGGACGACGCATAATAAAGAGGTACCCGTCTACCTCGTGAGAACAATCTTGACGGACTGAAATTCGGTGCGAAATAAAAGTCTCGGGATACTTTGTGGAAAATAAACTGTCTCACCCATCTCATCCTGTTAATTGTTGAAGAAATCAGTGCCGGACATACATACACAATCACATGCCTACACACAATCATCGCCCACCCACAAACTACCTCGCGACTTTCCTTTGTCCGAATGAAGGGGCCCTGGGCCTCTTTCATCAGTGTGGCCGTGTTCGCGAATCGCGGTACCTGACTGTGTTTCTAACTTATTGCGTATCCCCTTCGATTTGTAAAAAAATGTCCATTTTGTGTAAAGATAGATATAAATTTAGTTTAAGTTCGTCTCTGGTGCAGATTTTCGGAATACCCAGCCCATTTTTTCTTTTTCTATATCGAGTCATTGTACAAATCAACTGTTACACAAACAGACGGGCCTCTCCGAGGTCTTAGCAGCATTGTAAAAGAAGGGCAATAAAGCGTTACGATAGGCTAAAAATAGAGGTTAGTCTAATTTGTTTTTAGATCAGTGTGTTTTTCTTGTATGTATGATATATTGTAATTATTTTTTATTAATTTTATTTCTGGAAGGAGTGCTCTCACTTTCTCATTCACTGCCAAACGTACGCTTCAGAGTTGGTACGAAAAACCCTGACGCCCGTGGGAGCTTTTATATTAGAGTAATGGGGTTGGAATTTCTCACGAGTCGATGTTTGGGCCATTCCAGGCGATTTTGTGTTTTATGTAAATTTACATATAATTTCACATACACTATGTAAATTTACATAAGACCCCAGGGCAGTCCGGAAATATGGATTTGTATGTAATTTCTCGTATATTGTTTGAATTTTGGCGGTACCAGGGGATTTCTGTACGATCTGTCATCGTAGTTTGGCCTGATTCATTCCAATGTATCTTTAATTGGACGATTCGCCTCAATTCAATATATTTTTACTACAGAGGTTTTTATGAGCTGTTCGTCTACTACTTAACATGATCTTGTAGTAATTCATTTGTAACAGTGCTGTATGATTTTTTTGAGTGACTTATAAACGATGGATACAAATTGTTTCATAACTTGCAGTTTTATTTCTCCCTGTCCAAATTTTGCCAAGTTTTGTGTGTCTTTCACAGACACACAAAACTTGCCGCTTGTTACACCAACCGAGTCAACATCTTCAAGAGATAAAGAAAACCAATTCCTAACTGAAAACTGGTCTGTTTTTATATCAAACGGGGAAAACTTTCACTATCCAATACACATCAACGTTTGGGTACTCCCGTTTTCAAAGTAGATGGATGAAAACTGAATGCTTTTCACAGCAGTAATTGAAAGTATAGTTTTAATTGGTTGGCAATTTAAAAATGAGATCTTTCAACCTTTAGAGGTAAAAGTCCATAGGCATTAGGTCCGGTGACCTGGCTAGCCAACGGTAAGTCATTTAAAATATGAAATTAATACTTCAATAATACAAAAACGTGACATCTTCAAAGTGTTTTCAATCTTGAATGTGAATTTGGAATTGTGATTTATATAATTTGAATATGCATCACAAAATGTATACCTAATCAGAGATAGATGGCTGACAGACTAATATTGGGTTACAATTTGCAGTCGGTGAACTTCTTATAGAAGAAATGCTAAGAATTCTCAACTGATAAAACTTCTCTCGACGTACGACTCCACTTTCTTCTCGTACTCCCTTTTGTCCTCTAGGAAACCATGTTTCATATTAAAGCTGTTTCTCTACTAATACAACGGCAATTTAAGAAACGCCAAACCATTTTTCTAGTTGCTTTTAGAACATATCTTTAATGTATTATAACCATCATGACAAAAGAGCATTTTCACATGTCTCCTGTCACTTTTCATGTGTCAACTATCACTTTTGAAAATATATATTTCGTCACCAAATGGCCGGATAGCCTTGGTGGTCGAAGCAACTAAATGAAAAAGAAGAAGATATTTAGAGGCGCGAAATGGTGCGCTTTGTGAGCGACTCACTCATTCATTATCAAATAATCCAAAGCCCATATATTGTTTTTCAATAAACGATATTGTTATTTATATAGTTACAATATAGACACGTTTTTTAAAGAATCAACGCTTTAAGAAAGGTCATTTAATGAAAATGTGAAATTTAAACATTTAACTAATATGAGACAATTTTGGTTTCTGCCTATATTCAAAACAGTTCACAAATAGAACATTCAAAAAATATATCATGATAACAAAAAAGAGTGGGGGTTTAGGCATTTTACACAGGATTTTGATTTGCTTAAGTCTATACAAATATCAATGCTTTAGCACATAAGTATTGATTCAATAAATTATATAAACTTACACTAATAAAAATAAAACACTAAATAAAATAAACAATAAATATTTCAACATTGTAAATACGGAGAAACTTTCTAAAAGAAAACGAGCAACAGTATGCATGTATTTAAGTTTCATTTTTGTCCCGTTAAAAACAGTTTTTTGTAATTAAGTACCATTTAAAATTAAAAAGAAAATAATAACGTAGTGTCGATACCATAAAACATATAGTAGAGATCAACAAATATTGCAAAACGATTTCAATTTCAACAAAAGCAAGGAATTTTTAGCCATTCTTTGTGAGTTTCAATTGGTTGCAGAAGTGGGATACATTGGAATTATTTTGAATGAGATCAGACACCCTGATACTGAACATAGGAACATCTCGACACATTGTGGTATTTAGATTGAAGCTCTTAGGCATTTTTTCACATCTGTTCTACTTAAAAATTGCATTGGGAAACTTGAATAAATTAGTTCCTATCAAAGAGCTGGGTCGATAAATGTGTACTCCTTTCACTCTATAAAAATAATAAACACCAAAAATATATACAGCGTCGACTATTAAAAACAAAAAAAAACAGCACGAAACTGCTATGTCAAAATTATTTCAGACTAAAACTATATAATACCTCAACTGAAACAGATGTGTTGCAATACCAATCTTTTCCTACATCAACCAATATTTAATTTCGATAGTTCAATGCATAATAATTTTTGATAAAAGGAACGTCACTTTCTATTAAAGTTGCCTAAGAAAAGTCCAACTTTATCTTCAATAGGCCTGATATCTAAATGAGTATAAAAAATGTAGAGAATCTTTGGAGAAATTACACTTCATAGTCTATCAGAGGCCGATCCTTAACAGTAGTCGACGAACACGGCAATAGCCAGAAGACAGGATGTTCTGTGCCGCAAACCTAAACAAGAATAATAATAATTCACTACGTAAAACTTGTATTTTTTGTCTAACCTCACTCAAGAGTGCCATTTTGGGTTTGTGCGGTCTGAAGGGACCTTGTTCTTGTACATGTTCTACAGTAGTCTCGTCTGTGAGTATGGCTTGGAGCTGATCGATCAAAATAGCGGTTACGAACATGCCGAATAGGGCACTTTCCAACAACAAAACGATGCTGTGCATTCTAAAAATGTATCTTAATCAGGAGAAAAATGGTTTCGTTATTCAAAGAGAATCAATATATTTTTTTGTAAAACAAACAGCTCTTCTACTTGAAATATTGTAAGAATTACATGAAGTAATTCAGAACTCACGAGCAAAATCACCGTATTTTACATGAAAAATAAAAGGAATTTTATATCATAATGTTGGCTACACTTATTTATTATAAACCGTGCATTCCACTAAGCGCTCACAACGATCAAAATGCTCTTTCAGCCGTTCCACATAACGATCGCGGTCGTTGTGGTCGCGGCGAAAACGTCACTCATGACGT
>WOGR01004731.1:282-14437 GCA_015342045.1 Leptinotarsa lineolata | reverse complement strand
CAATATATTACTCATGTAGAAGTAGCATATGTTAAATAAAAAAACAATTTCAAATTTGAGATTACCATTTTATTATCACTTCTGGAAGAATTGCAGTTATTATTTTTTTATTCTGAGGTATCTGGTTATGAAGGTGGTAAATTTAGTAACTGAATGACCATCTGAATGAATTTGTTTTGATACCTGTTAATGCAAGATGGTTTTTCAATGATGATTTTACGAAAAAGGCAGACAGAATGAAATTTTTTTCTGTTTATATTTAGCCATCCGATTTCCCAAAATTTATGTGATATCCTTAGTCTTCAACAAACGCCAAATAATAATCTTCGGTAAAAGTTTTGAATTTTTTGAATTTAATTTTTATGTTGCCTAATCAAATCTGTTTCATAAGAGAAAGTATCTGTGATTCATAAAATATTTTCTTTTCTTTGAATATTGAAGGTTTGCAGTTTCCATAAATAATTTTTAATGAAAAATAGTATATATTCATTATTATTTTTCAACTCATCAAATTCCTCTAATCGTATAATTTCAGGTTTGTCATTTTTGTATTTGTAGGCAAGTGGTAACATCTTGAACGTTTTTTATGAATTTTTTTTAAGATGAAATTAATCTTATGTTGCCAACTTGACAATGGTTTTGAAAATATGTATTGAATTTATGTACTACTTACATTGTGGCATGTTCATGAAGTATTAAAACAAGATTCTCATCTATTTTAGGTGTTACTGGTAGTCGTAATTTAGACATAGAACAGTTCGGTATTGATTCAGTCAGATTAAAGTGGTCTGAAATTAGTACAGATGTTTCATGTGAGGGGAATAGATTTCCATATGAAGTGCAGTGGAGAAGAGACATTCCATATTCTTCAGATAGCAATGAAACTTCTGAACTGACATATACTGTCAAAGGTGAGTTTGAACAAGGAAATATGGGAGATAATTGTTACTGAAAATATTGAATTGACTATGGATACAGTGTTATACATTTTTCAGTAATATATTTTACTGAAAGTTTACTCTCAATATTTTTTTTGTTATTTTTTGGCCTAATTCCATCGAAACATATTGTATAGACTTTTATAGAATTATTTCCTCTGGTACATAATAACATTGAAAAGGATTTGCATAACAGGTTGAACAATTTTTCAGTTTTTAACAAGCAACCTATACATTTCATCAAAATAAAAGATTGGTTACTATATATTAATTTTTTTCCAGGATTATTTCCAGGTGTAAAATATGGATTCAGAGTGGTCTCTACAGTAAAACCAGATAATTCTCCTTGGGTCGAATATACTTTCCGAGGTGCAATAGAGGATGGTTCTGAAAATGACTCCCAAGGAATTGACACAACCCCAGCCCCACCTGAACAAATAAGATCATCCATAGTGTCACCTTTTTCTGTTAAATTGAAATGGACAAACTCTGAAAAAAACTCCAAGTATTTTGTAGTATGCTATGTTCCAATTTTTGATGGCAGCAGCTGTGAAAATGGAACATATCTCAATAGGTAAACTTGTTTGGTAGTCATCTGAATTTTTTATATTAGTTTGAGTACAAAATGAAGGGTGTAAGATTTAATGTGAATATGGGTGAGATTTGTGATGTGGTTAACATTTTCAACTTGTTTATTTATTTAATATAAAAACTTTTTTGTATTACGATCATAACGTACTTTAAAATTTTTTTCATAAATTGAATATTGCCTTCCACGAGATTTTTTGTTAATTTATAAATGAACTTGTGAAGTACCCGACTATTTGAATTTGAATGAAAGTCAACTATTTTCCAATGTTTTAATTGTTAGTATCCACAATCGTTATCGGGTGGGAATTCACATATTCCATTAATATGTTGAAATCGGTTATAATGGGGTTTTACCATTATCCAACTGTTGTCTTCCTAAAGGTGACCCTCAAAAATACAAATTTGTCCGAGCTAAGGATTAACGAAGTCTTACTGTTCACACGATTATCAGCATGACCTAAGAAATTGCATGGAAAGTTGACTCAAGAACCGTTGGTATATGCAGGGTATATATTTATGAATGGAGTTCATATGAACTTGCTTCATCTTCCAGAAATATGATGTCGAAAATTCCAATTTAAAAATACTTTTCAGTTAATTACTCATGACAAACCTTTTATTCTGCCATTTTTTCAATATCGTTCGGATATATGAATTCTCATCCGCTTATTGTATATGCTAACAAGATGTCGTTTGAAAGTCCATAATTTTACTATTTCAGTGAATCAAACGAATTGCAAGTGAAAAAATTAAAACCAGACACTAAATATGAATTTAGAGTTCGTACACACAACTTGAAAGGAATTCCAGGACCATTTTCAGAATCAGTGATTGTTCATACTCCTGCAGATGGTAAGTGAACTGTCCAAAACTGTTCTTCATTTGTACTTCAAAAGATTATAACTAGTAACTAGTAGATCTTGAATTTCCATTTAATAAATGTAAATTTTTCAGTTCCTTCAGCCGTATCGGACCTCAGTTATGATGTTGTAAATGAGAGTGCCGCCCATCTTCACTGGAAAGCACCAACATATAAAGGCAGCAAAATTCTCAAATATATCGTCTCGTACACTTCAGATAGAAATTGGGCTCTTGAAAGTTGGGTTAATATATCTATTCCTGCCAAAGAAGAAGATAATGTTTCTATGTTGCTGGTGAATTTGAGTTCCGATGCTATTTATAGTGTATTAGTTAGAGCTGTTTCGGAACTGGGCATAGGCAGACATACCTTTCCTTTACTGGTTACAACTAAAATTGTTACTGAACCTCCTTATAAAGCTGACAGTAGTTCATATCATCAGAAAGTAGGTGAGTTATATTCTTGGATGGATGGTAATATTATGATTTCATTTTTATTCCTGATTAAAACAATAATGTCAACTGTTCTTTTCCTTTCCACATAGGGATGGAATTTATGCCTGTAGTAATCCATATTATAATAAAACCTATGTAAGTCTTCCCGACCATCAAAAAATACGTATATGAAAAGAGAGTGAAATCAGTTGGTACAAAAAAGTATAAGTCGTGAAAAATACAATTGAATTAAACAATATCACTTAATAATCAAACTCAGTTCCAACCAAAACTATTTCGGATCCGAAAGAAAAATTTATAAGCAAACAGACGGACTATCGATGGAATCCCCACTATCTAGCATTATATCCGAAATATACCTACAAACCATAGATGAGCAAATTTTAACAAAAATCAAAATATACGATGAAAAAGGAGGATATTTCAAATACGTTAACGATGGCCTATACATATTATAAAACAAGGGAATATGAATAGAACAATTAACAAAGGAAAATTAACAAAATGAATCAAAAACTGAGCTTCAGCATAGACAAAGAAAACGACTCAAAACTCAACTACCTGGACATAACTATCGGATACAACCCCAACAAAACAAAATTTCATTTTGCAATATACAGGAAACCTACACAAACAAGTTCCATCATATCTGCTAGTTCGAATCATCCACCTTCACACAAAATGGCTGCGTACAACGCATTCATCTACAGAATGCTAAGAATACCACTTTGAAATGAAATCCGGAACAAGGAAAATCATATACCAAATAGCAAACGAGAATGGATATACCCAAAAGACAATAGATAAATTAGAAAATAGTATCAAACAAAAAATACAGAACAAGAATCAAACGACTCCAACAGATAAAACAACACAAAGATGGACTGCATTCACATGCATAGGCCACCAAACGTCTTCAAACCCTTGAACATCAACATCACTTATAAACCGAACACGAAAATAACACAACAAATAAACAACCGCGAAAAAAAGAAGACAAAAACCTAAACGGAGTGTATAGCATACAATGTTCAGACTGCAACAAGTTCTATATAGGCCAAACAAAGAAAAAACGACGAACACAAGAAAGCATACATAAATCCAATAACATAAATCAAACCTCGCCACACACGCCATACAAAACAATCATAACTTTCCCCCACCAGAAAACATCAAACTCACGAAACAAATAAATAAAGTAAACCGTATGAACATCTGGGAAAACCTAAACATCCGTAAATTCAAAAAGCGTAATTCACTTATCGAGGAGCACAAATCAAAACACAACAAGACCTACTGCCCTATATTCTACTTTCTTATTGTGTTCTATTGTGCTAATAGTTCCAAACTGATTTTATGGAATTACAATTTCTGATACTTATTTACAGGAGTGGGTGTTGGCACTATACTATCCGTGTTTATTATTATCGGTTGCCTTTCTTGTATACTGATTAGAAGACGATGTATTAAACAAAGAGCATTAGTTAGAGCGAGGATGGAAGCTTCTAATAATTACTGTCCACCTGTCGCCCACTATACTCCACGAGTTAATTCAGTTCAAGTTATATTGCAGAATCCACCTATTTCTGATACACAAGAAAATCAGCATATAGTTTCAGAAGGACTCACTGCTAATATACCACCGATATCATCAATTAACTTAGATACCAAGGTAAGTGAGAATATATTCAGGTAAATAAAATGTTTTTTTTGTTATGGATTCATATATTCTCCAGAGGTAATTTTCAATTCAATAATTTGTTTACAAAATTTACTTTCGTAAATAAAAAAAACAGTCAACTTCAAGCTTATCTACATCATTGCTGAAGAGGAGCATTGATTCAGTAAACTGCAGTTATTCATAAAAATAGTTAAACCATTGTTCAACTGTTAACAGTTGAACAATAGTATATTATTCAATGTGCAAAAAATGTGGTCATTACTCATGAGAATGAAGTTTGTCGACGCAAGCTGAAGGCGAACGTCGTAAATGGTTCGAGCGAGAAAGAAACCTTTCTCATTAGTAGAATACTATAATGTTTCTATGAGTTATATATTCTATAAGATTCATTTGTTGAGGATATTCCGAATGAATGTAATATGTATCATTAAATTTCATAACAAGACTCATCCTAAAGAAACCATTCAAAAATGTTTCCTATTATTGTTATTGAACTCAAATTTCAAATAGTTTGAAAATTGCAGTGTGATTTGAAGTCCCTTGTTCTACTATTAACCAAAAAAATGCAGACATATCAGTTTGACATGGAACTATTCGAGTCCTCCAGCTACTATTGTATAGCGAAACACATGTTGCATTTTTGTAAAACTATGTAGTGAAAATCTTGAATACGTTATGTATCTTCACCAAGTGACTACCGATTCCATCAAATACTATCATTTTGTTATCAAATGATGAACTTGTAATAAATATACATTTCTTCATCATATTACAAGTTTCTGGTAGGGCACACTCATTTTTACATTCCGGGTAAAATTTTTCAATTTTGTTTTACGTTACAAACTATATATTTCCAAACGAACTGTTATTTCAGTGATTATATTTGATGTGTGAGAACATATTTTGAAGTAGGCTTACTGTAAAGTTAAGAATTTGTGATAGGCCTTGAAGGTAGTGTGTTATGAATCTGGTCAACTGTGATTGGTTCAAAGTTATGAGTTATGGGATCATAACTTTCGTTATTCCCCCTTCGTTTCTTTTCAAATTTTCTCTGTGTTTATGAATTTTTATTGCCTCTCTATATACTTTTAGATAGCAATTCTGAGTTTTGTCAAGTATTTATGTTTCTTCAAACATGATAATGTAATAATGTGAATGCCTTCGGCTACAGCTGATTATTCTAATTGATTCGGTCCTTACTTGATGAAGATCCATTGAAATTTCATAAACTACACCTTACAATTTGATCTCCACAAACTTTATTTAAACAATGTATCATGACATGTTTCGTTATCATAGTAGCTTTTTCGTAGTACTTCAGTAGTCCTTAATTTACAGTAGCTTTTTTCGTAGTGAATTAAGAACTACTCAGTAGTACTTAATAAACTAGTACCTCGGTAGTACTTAATTCACTACAAAAAAGCTACTGTGTTAGAGAAACATGACGTGATATTTTTTAAATAAAGTTTGTGGAGATCAAATCGTAAGGTGTAGTTTATGAAATTACAGCTGATTAGTCGGTTTGCTCAACGCGAAAAGTTCTCTTGTGTTCAGATAGCCGGATACTAATACTTCTTTTCAAGGTTCCAATGTAGACAAACCACAGCTACCAGGGATCCGGTATATCCCCGGTGTTGCTGTTGCTAAAGGCTCTCTGAGGTCATTAGCTTACTTTAAACTCTCCCTGATAGTTTTTGTTGGCCTGGATATTGTTTTCACGTTGTGTTTCTCCAGGATTCTTCCGATCCGGCCTCTGACATTTTTAACATATGGAAGGAAAGCGCTTTTCATTAATTGCTCTAGCTGAAGTTACTTTGGCGTTCTCTCTTCTGGGACGTATAGCCCGCTCGAATTATATTCCCCTGTACCCATTTCCTTTGAAGGCATTTATTAGATGATTGAGTTCCTCAGGGTGACTCGAGAACACAGATGCGATGATGGGTATTCTCAACCAATGTTTTAATTACTCCTCTCTTTCATCGTGACTGGTGGTTGGAGTGTTCATTCAGATGCCGGAATGCGTGTGTTGGTTTCCTGTACACTTTATGAATCAGTGCTGTATCTTCACGTCTATTCCCAAGAACATCCAAGAAGGCCAGAGTCCCTTGGGTTTCCCGTTCCATTGTCAAGTATCAGGGAGAGTAAGGTTAGCTAGAGACCCTACTCTGTACACAAGAAAAATTATCGCCTCGGGTAAACCGTCAAATCAGCAGTTGCCAAACACCCATCCAAAGAAGACATTCTCATTATCTCGTTTGAAGAAATAAATACTTGGCAACTCATTCAATCCAACCAATAGAAACGAAATCACCCCCACTACAGATGGACTGATATTGGATACAAATTCCAATAATGTTGTATCAGCTGTAAGAACTCGAGCACTTTGCCTTTTGCTTCCTTGCCTTTGATAATATTAACAGCAGTAGTAGTCGAAAAGTAAGGCAGACCACGCCCAACAAACCCAGAAAATATTTTTGATACAGTTATCTTTGGCAGTGAAAGTTTACACTCTATACTCTATGGAATCATTGCATAATTGGCCAACAAGAAACGGTCGTATAATTGATACCTTTTTCAGTAGTCATAGGAAAACGAATTTTGCACGTTTGTTTGCCGGATTCTGCAGGTTTATACGGCGGTAGACCTTATAAAATGCATTTAGGCAACGGACGAGGAACTCTAGTGTCATGAGTGTGGCTTCGTCTTATTGATTGCTTCAAATCCTGATATATGTACAGTTTAGTGCAGGTAGTCAGAATGCATTAATGTTAATTCCATCTTCCTTGTGATTGAAATTGGTTCTGTGTTTCTTCACCTTTCTGTGAAAAATAATGAGTAATAGCCACTTGATTACTTTCAGATTGAACTTATTCTTATATTGATTTAGATAACTAGGTACTACTTTATACTTCACAACTTTTATTGCTTGCGATAGCCGCGGCAGTTGCAGTTTTTATTTGTGTCAACGGCATCGACTACAGTTTAGGGAGTTTGAGACTGGCCTGAACAAATTCAATTTACCGTAAGTGGGGTACTGCAAAGTTCCCCCAGTTCGAACAAATTGTTTCTTTGATTTATAGCCAGTCTTCAAGCATGCCCACTGACTATATGCAAAAAGTTTTTTCCTTATAATATTTGGTTAGTGCCTCGTTCACCAGGTGAACAAACATGTTGTTTGTTGTTCGCTTCGGCTTAGTACGAGGAATGATATACTGATAGGAATTCGAATTTTAATTATAGAATATCATCGACTCTATGTTGATGATGGCCACTACCTTGCACTGACGAGAGGCCAAATATCCCAAAACCGGTCTCAAGTGTGCCCGTTTGATAATTGAAAATCGATTCTGGCAGTTGTATCGCCAACAGCATATACAGGAAATACTTTAGTGAAGATTCCTACACTGACACCTGTCGGATATAATCCAACGCCCTTCGTGGTATTAGCCTGGGGAATAGTTGTTTTCTGATAGGTGTCAATCCATTAACCTACAGTGTAGGGAGTTTGAGACTGGCCTGAACAAATTGTTCTTTTATATGATTTGATTTATAGCCAGTCTTCAAGTATACCCACTGACTATAAGTATTGTGTGTTTTTTATAACGTGTTTCTTCAATTCCGTGTATGCTTATCAAACTGTTTGGTGAATATGCTTTTACAACAGAATAGCTAATTGACCAACTCCAGCTTGAGAATGGGTTAGATATGTAACGGAAATACTCTTCTTCAAAGTGGTACATCCGTCATTGTCTACGCGTTGCGTTCGAATGTCGAACACATTTGAATCATTCCGAACATGTTCGTAACGGAATAACTGACAAGGTCGGTAATTCAGTTCTTCAGGATGCTTTAGTCGTAGTTTCTACAATCTGATATCGGTGCACGATCAATTGATGGCCTCAAAATAGTTATTTATGTATCAAGGGCGTAAAATAGGCTTTAAAGGACCGCACTGTGTAAGTGATATCGAAGGATATTAATACGCCTAGGTTCATAAAAGCAAATTACGCCCGAAATATAAACAATATTTTATGCACGATCGGTATATTTGATGTCTTTATATCTAGAATACGATAGAAATACATCAAGGCTGCCGTGAGGCTGTATATTCATATATCGGAAACAGAATAAATCAAGAAGTAATGGAATGAATGTTACCATGGCAACTCAGTTAATTTTTCAAAACAAGTTTAAATAGACTAGTAGCCATTTTTGTGATAACAGATAATTTATTAGTGATTTTAAAATGGATACAAGCGACGAAGAAAGTGTGAATTGTACTCCACCAGAAATAAGTAAAGCAGCTGAGGATGCGATATTGAGTTTATTGCCAAGTAAATCTAAGAAAATATTCAAATAAATAAAATACAATGACCATAAGTGGCAAATTTGTGTTGATTTAAAAATGATAAATATTCTCATCGGTTAACAAACTGGTTATACTAAGTTTCCCTGTTTTACATGTCTTTGGGACAGTAGAGCTGAACAAGAACATTGGGTAAGCAGAAAGTGGCCCTTGAGAGAAAACATGACGCCTGGAAAGCACAATATAGTTCAGAATTCATTAGTAGGTCGTGACAAAATTATCCTTCTGCCATTACACATAAAATTGGGCATCATGAAGTAATTTGTTAAATCATTAGTTGAAAATGGGGACTGCTTCTCTCGCATTTGCCAAAAATTTCCACAGCCCACTATGGAAAAGATTAAAGCCGGTATTTTTGATGGCCCACAAATTAGGCAACTCATGAAAGATACTCAATTTAGAAATTCTATGACTGAGCTAGAACTGAGGGCTTGGACAGCTTTCGTCTCTGTGATTGGGTGCAACATTAGCATAAAACTCCACTTCCTCCATAGTCACTAATATGATGTCTGACTATTGCTGGTCTCTGATGCACCATTATCCTCAGTCTACACATCAGAGAAGAGCTTTAAAGCGAAGTTTTTTAGAACTCAATGATCAATAAATTTTTTTCTTACTAAATACATGTTTTTTCTGTTTTATATCCACGTACTGCTTGTCAAATATAGAAGGGGTTTGAGAATTTCTGCTCTCTCTAGGTTGTACGCTACCAGCTTAGGAGAGAGATCAGAAATTCTTAAACCTCTTCCTGTATTTGACAAGCTGTAGCTGAAACTCATAAACTAGAGCTGATATAAAAATTTTACTTATATATTTAAAATTAGGATATCATATGTATTAAGCAACAGCTAAAATTTTATCGGCAACAGATGTATTGTTAACTATTGTAATTAACCGGCAAAAACGTTCATGGAAAAATTATATCGAGAAGTTACTAGGAATTTGTAATTTTGAACAAGGTTGCAAAGTCAGTTATATCTCTGATATTCAAAAACTCGCTCTCGTGATTATAGTTTCCATTGTTGTTGATGCTGCTAGTCGGCAGATGCGACCTCCTAGAATTTTTCATGGAAAGTCTTTGTTACTGAATCAAACATATTATAAATTGAAGTCTCCTACCGTATTTGTCTGTCCGAAAGCGGTAAACTCAAAAACTACCTTAAGGGTTCTTATAGGGTTTATAATCCAATAATGTTTTATGTGAATTGATTGAAATCTGATGATAGTTTGAGATCCTTGAGAAGTCGGGGCGATGCATGATATTGGAGGATCTTTCTTCGATTTGCCGCCGATCCTGTCTTGTCTGAAGTTTAATCACGTACTTTCGGTGAAGATGTTTGACCGAATTTATTTTGATCATCAAACAATAGTGCAGTAGTATTAGTGCACCTACCATTTTTGCCAATAAATTTAAATTATCAAAACTCTTTCAAAAGTTGTATAATCTATTTTGAACAAAATAATAACCCGACATCGTCACAGTTAAAATTTGTGAGATACTAAATGCAGATGAATGGAATTCTAAACACTTTACGTTTGTTTGTCAGATTTTGTGATAACGTTTTTTCTGGAAATCTACTGCAACAAATTTTAGAATGTAGGAAGCGTTGAAAAGAGAAATCGATGACCCGGTGCCCGCTAGGCTACTCATTGATATATACAAAATCTAAAATACAATGTGTCTGAAATAGGGGAAAGCATGGGTAAATCGGAAACCGTATGAAATTCAAAGTTAACTAATAAAAGGAAAAGTTGCCTATGTATATTGTGAGGATTAAACGTTACATTATTCATAATTGAATCTATAATTCATATGAGCCCAGTATCTAGTGATCTAGAGTGAGAATTTAACATTTGGATTCGTTCTATGAATCAATAACAATTAATTCATACATACGAAAGCATCTTGCGGAGGATAGCCGAACTATCATACTCATAGAATTTCATAGAACGCAATGTTAACTTTGGGCCATTTGACATAAATAAATCACGCATGACCGAATTCGATTTTTCTCGAACGGAAGGGTGACTTTCTCTCTTCTTGTCGATCGATCAAGGTAGCAAGATTGATTTTGATTTATGATCAGTGATTTTGTAACACATGGTTTAAAAATATCTGAATATATCTTCTTTTCCGTGGATAGAGATTTTATAAAGTGTTTCTCATTTTGAACAGAACATCAGGTACGTGAGAGGAGAGTTCCACTAATAATTTATAACTTTTTTTTTGCTATCAAAAATGTCGGTATGCATGGCTTCATGTAACTGATATCTGAATTTATTTTGGTAATCGTTCAAGATTTAAGTGATCATCTTTTCCTATAATAGATATTTTGAGGTTATTCATCGCCAGGGGTGTATTAACTTACCTTTAATAATTTTGTGAAACAATTTCTTAATTTAAGAATTTGACTGCGTTCTTATTTTCTCAGCATTTCGTTGCATCGATTTGCTCCGAATAGAGGCTGAAAGCTGTTCCTTATTGGAAAACTGAGAGTAGAAACGCAGTACCCCACATGGTATCCTGTAAATCAAGGCTGGAGATGATTCTGGGTAAGTATTAATGCACACATTTCTTTTTCATTTTCAAAATCTGTAATTGTGTGTTATATCTCACCTAGAGTCATTTTCATTTGAGTCGCCAGGTCCAGTGGGAATAATTCAATTCTTGAAAGTTCTATATATTAGAAATTTTGTACCTCACTTTTATTTTTATCGAATGCAACCCTTCATTATTGCCTTTCCTTGAAAATATTTATTCTGAGTCCATCCACTTGAAACTTGGATTCCATAAAATTTCATGAAGAAATATTCGATTATCTTTATTTTCAGAACTCTTTACGTCACTATCAGATATTTTAATTGAAATCTTTTGTAGTATAATATATTTTTTCTTTCAAAACACTTGTAGGTATCATAATTTTGGTAATATTTTGTATTTGTCAGTAGACATTGTTAATTCATGGTTTAAACACCCATGTAAATAGCTTCAAACATATATTCAGTAATAAATAATAGTCTCGACCAGGTAAGACGAAAATAGGAGCCCACCGTTACCACAACACAGAACCAGTTCAGTGACCAAACCAGGTACACCATCTGTTTTGGTGAATCATTTTGTACATATTTGTTTTAAAATCAAACATTTATTTTATTATATACCATATACATTTGGTTAGTGTTTTATTGTTTTGCTCAACATAGAAGGAAGTTTCTATAAACAAAAAATTCTGACGCCCATCCAAAATTAATTTCAAGACCCTTGCCTTACCCCTAACATAATCTGAAACCGGCAAGTCAGTTCAAAGAACACCACTCCAATCTCCACTGAATTAGCCTGGCCAATCTGAAGTAACTACTTCGTTACAATATAATGTTTTTAAATTTACTAATTTTGATTGTTTCTCGAAAACGTAATAATGGATTCAAAATCTGTAAATGTACAGATTCAAATGTTGTAGTGAGAAAGTTTTTTGTCTTTCAATATCTTTCAAGATAACCGAAATTCGGTTCTTTTCGAATATCCCCGGAACTACTCTGCATTTCCTGAATTAATTTGTAAACGTCATTGAAATAAGCTTCAAAATGGGCAACTTTTTCCTAATTAACCGATTCTATATCACTTATGGTTTAAAATTTTCCCGAGCTGGCCTTCCTTATTTCGAACACAGAGTATTCATAAGAAGCGATAAAGAAGCTCTTCAATTTGAATCCAGGAGTCGTATACTAAGAATTGACTAAATTAACGGTGGTGCTTGTACTTGTCTACGTGTATTCAAACAGTTTCATTGGTTTTCTCTCTCTCTCTCTCTATATATACATATTTATATATTTAAAATGATCTTACCAGTCCGGATCTCGGAGTTTGCTGATAGCTTGGGTCAAAGCGGAATCTGTAGATATCGTAGAAGCATCCGAAGATATTTCCTAGAAGTCACTGAATTATCAATTTAATGAGAGAAGTAGAAACTTAAAGGGACACCAGGTGTGTTTGGAGAATAATTATTTTGTTTTTAAAACGATCAGATAGATAGAACGATAGATAAATCATGAAAAATGAGCATTGAAATTTCTTATGCTTTTATACCACTTTTATTTGTAACGAACGTTACTGCAGTACATTATAAAAACGATCATCATTTTTTATGATGATCACCTACCACGTAGTAATGGCTACATCCATCTATTATTAGAGAAATGTTTGTAAAAAAGAATACTACGTCTACTTTCGTAGGAAGGACAGCAATATCTTCAGCGGCAACTTTGAATATTTTTTCTTTACAAGATTCCCTATTGATTGTGCCCAATGCAAAGTGTATTCGATGAAATTCACGATGTACATCCTTCCTTGATTAAAAATATTTCATTTGCTGGTGAGGCTATATTCTATTTGAATGATATAATATCTTCATTCATTCTTACAGTAAGCGGGAAAATTTGAAGACTGCCTAGTTCGAGGAATGATACTCTGAAAGGAATTCGATTTTTAATTATAGGAAATATCATCGACTTTAGGTTGATGATAGACACTACCTTGGACTGACAAGTGGCCAAACAGCCTGAAACCGGTCGGCAAGTGTGTGCCAATATTTAAAAATCGGTTCCGGAAGTTGTATCGCCAACAGCATATGAAGGAATTACTTCTGTGAAGAATCCTGCACTGACATCTGTCGGATTCAATCCAACGCCCTTCGTGGTATCAGCCAGGAGAGTAGTTGTTTTCTGATATGTGTCAGTCCATAAACCTACTGTGTAGGTGAGTTGAGACTGAACGAATTGTTCATTTAGATAATTTGATAATATTTTCAGACATATACCGAAATGACATTTCAAATCTAGATAGTGAAAAAAGCGTTGGAACGTATTCGGCAATTTGTACATTTTGGATATTGAATGGGGTTTACTAGTGAAAATATTACAGATTAAAAATTTCATAGAAATTTTAATAATTCTTTAGAAAAACAGCTAAATACAAATTAGAAGAGATAACTTTTCCAAGAATTTGAATACATATACTTGCCGTTAATATGTACTTGAGAGACTTTGCACTCTGCTCTGTTTATAATCCTTAAATCATATCAATTCGGTATATCTCTGGAAGTACTATACATGACCTTTGTCGAATCAATGATTTACTCGACATCCTGCAGATGTTTAATAATAATAATACTGAAGCAGGGATGGCTACTAACACCTCAGGCCTTTGGTGAGCTGCGCCACCACATACCCGAGCAACTGGTGCAAAACCGGACCGGCCGCCCAGAC
>WOGR01004730.1:0-14439 GCA_015342045.1 Leptinotarsa lineolata | reverse complement strand
TATTCAGTGGCAATTCATCGAATTCATTGAATAGAAAATGAAGATACATTTCACTATTCAAATGATCATCGTAAAAGAAAGGACCAAGGATGTTTGTTCCCACAATTTCAATTATTTGGCCAGATTTTCTCTACTACATTGTATACGTGGACTGTTGAAAAAATAATGTGAATTCTGGTATGTTTAGTTTGTTGGTGAGAGGCATAAAAATTTTTCGTGTTCAGCGAACTTTTACTATCGAAAAAAAGGCTTGAAGAATTTGAATCAAATTTCGTGTGAGAAATAGAATTAAGTGCCTAAAAAACTTCAAATATTGACAGGGGTATACGGTTTGTTTGGAGATGAATTCGTGCTATTTCCAACCTAGGGACGAATTCTGTACTCAAAATGGGGAACTGCCAATGGGATCGCCACTTTCAACAGTTATAGCCAACATATATGTATATGGAGTGGTTTGAAACTCTGGCAATTGAAGAAGCCCACAAAAAACCCCGAGTCTGGTTGAGATACGTTGATGATACCTTCATAATATGAAACCATGGAAATACAGAACTAGACACCTCACTGAAGCAGATCAAGAGTGTAAGACCTTCCATCACTTTCACAGTGGAAAAGGAAGTCCACAACGAATTGCCTTTCTTAGATGTATTGATGAAGAGGACCGACACTAAGTGAGAAACATCTGTATCGGAAATAGAGAAAGTTTGGATTCATCAACATAACATCAAGTGGTTCCAAGCTGAAATCATCCACAGGAAGGAACACTGGTTTAAGATGAACTTTAAAGGCGCTGCATATTTGTTGTTGAACGACGCTTTCAGCGTAGAGATACGCAAAATATAAAAACCTATAATCAAGCGGAAACACGGTCAACTCCCGCTAAAACGGTGAAGCGGGAAGAGGGGATAGGTGGAAGCGTTTGAATGACCTTCAAATAGTCATCTCTCGGGGAAATAATCCAGTCATCACCCATGAAGACGATTGTGGATACTAACAATGGAAACGTCTTGAAGTAATTTGGTTTGAAACCTCTTTTATTCCATTTGTAATTGTTCAATTTTAATTTTTTTTGCCTATTTTCATTTTATCGTGATTTCATTTCATGTTGTTATTACTCAATATAATTGATATTTGTAGCTATAGTACGATTCCATAATAGTAGACACTAAATTCTCAGAAGTATCAATGCATTAAAATAAAAACATTGTTTGGTATAATTTCCGTACGCCACTGCAAGAGACAGATTAAGGCAAACATTTCAGTCATTTCTGAAACTTTAGTGCCTACTATTTTGGAATTATTGTTTGATCATTTTGATTTTAATTGTTCTTTCAGATATTTCAAATCATGTAACGTAGAGACACAACTGATCGTTGTATACGTACTACTTTCAAAGGACAGGGGAATAAATATATTGCCCTTTTAACTCAAATTGAAAATAATGAAAAAATGTTTCAACAATGAAAATTTCGTTTACAGTAACAATTCATGAATCAAAATCTGACAGTTCAATAAACGAAAACAAAATATTCTAACTTCAAAACATATCTATCTTGAGATTTTTGAACGTCCATATTATACCTTCCAAAAATTTGTTTAATTCAATTGAAAGGGGGAAGTAGAAAGTCAAAACCTTTCTTTCCCAAAAAATGTTTCATTCATTAATCATCAATAAAAAAAAAGAAATTATATCCAAAAATATGCATTATATCTGGGTAGAATGCAATTTCCAAAAACCAGTTTCTGGAACAAATAACGATTTCGGTCTATTTATGAAATTTGGGAGTCAACTATTTATCATAAAATACTCCAACGTGTCAACCACTGCATATTTGTTTTCCTCAAACATCTTATTATACAAAACATCTACAAAGGCGGTTCACAAAAGCCTCTTTTATGTATAATGACTAGTATGAAGTTATAGAGATCTGTGAGTGAATTACCATAAGAAAATAATAATGGCCATAGAAGATGAAAAAAGGAATTTAAAACCTCATCCATAAATAAAACACATTTCATTAAATGTGTCACTTTAACAAAGTGGTCCTTTTGTGCCTTTTCTTTAGACCTGCCGATCTCCCATTGAACAGACTCTTTCCCACAAAAATGTGAAATGGGTTTTGTGATACATATTTAAGAATCTAATCAGAAGCTGTGGGTGGAGTTCTTTTAAATGTGCCAAATGGCACCTGTTCGTGCATTGTGTGATTTAAGAAAACAGTAACATTTTCAAAAAGTCAGAAGATTGTTACTAAGAAGAATACCGTGGGTAATATTGATTATTGTCAGAAATGATAGACAACTGTTGTTAAAATCCTTTAGAATAACCGAATATATGTTTTCTCATCAGTTATTCACGGTTTGAAATTTTGAAGTACCGTTTGAATATGAATTGTCGCACACATATTTTGAAAATAGCGTCCATATCGAGAAAAAAGTGAAATTCTGGATAGTAACCAGTAACTCAATACTATAACCAACAATAATACTTGATTTCGTGAGATCCCATCTTTTGTGAGCAATAACAAGTATAAACCTTCGTTGATATGTACCTACCTAAGCGAACCAATTTATTGAAATTGGAGCGCTAGGGTCGTTAAAATGGATTCACGAATTACTGCTTGAATGTTAAATTGATATTTTTTCGTGAATTTTTCTCTCCTGGATTCCTCATGACGGTATACTGAGAAACTCAATTTTTTACTCAGCAATTAGGAGAACCTTGTCGATGATATTGGAATTGAAATAATATATAGTGCGAATGCTAAAAGTCCCCATATTTAAACAGGGCTAGAAATGATTCTAGGCAAAAAATTACACAAAGAATCATCAATTTCAGTACTTTATCATCTCGACTACTTTCTGGTGAAAAAAAAACAGAAGGGTGCTGCCGCAGAGAGATAGCTATCAATTTTTTTTCCAAATAGGAAGGGGAGTATTGTGATAGGTCTTTTAATTCTCTATTCAACACAGGTATCTTTGTGAAAATCGTACCAGATGTTTCTGGAAAATTACTGTTTACGTTACGTTTACTGTTTACGTCATTTCATACATTTCAGAATGACATTGGGGTTATTTTTGTCGTTTGTATTTGCAGTTTCTAGAAAAAATCAAACTGCTCACCACTAAGAAATGAATTAGTTCAATGGATGGAGAATGAAAAACTTTCTCTGCGAGATATAAAAAACACATGGTTAGATTCATATCTCTTAGGACGTTATCAGATGGTTAAAACAGCAGAACTTTCGAATAGGAGGAAAATCTCGTCAGGAGTTCCCCAAAGAACTGTGCTCGTCCCCATTTATTTTCTATTATATGTCAACTACCTCACTAAAGTCAAGATATCTGGTAAATTCACTCTCTTTGCAGATGATACCACTATTTTATGGAAAGGCAAGGAGACCGGGGAATTACATGTTATAGTATCTAAAGACTTGAAAAGTGTGAAAGAGTGGTGCAATGCGAACAAATTATTTTCCAGCATAGAAAAAACCTACTTATTATCCTTCAGATGCTCGATTACTTAACCTGTGTTTGGCAAATATGTAATAGGTAGAAAAGATTGCACTAAATTCCTAGGTGTGCTCATAGACAAAAATCTTAAATTTGATGGCCATGTAAAACAGCTCAAAAGCAAGATGTATTCTGGTTGCTATGCAATGAACGTAATTTCCAATGAACTAGGACCAGCTACTACCAAAATGGCATATTACGCTCTTTCAGATTCTCACCTACGTTATGAAATAACTTTTTGGGGAATATGTATCACAACACTTCTCGATGAATTACTCATTTTACAAAAAAGGGCCATTAGGTTCATATCTAAAATAAGACCCCGTGAGTTTTGTGGGAAATTTTCACAAGTAACAAAATACTCACGGTCATAGAATTATTGATTCTGGAGTCGGTCTGCCTGGTAAATAAGCATAAATCAAAATTTGCCTCAACTTCTAATCATTATGCTACCCGCAACAATAGGCACATTCTGAAACTCCCATTGCCTACTGAAAATCTGACTAGAGACTCTATTTTCTATATTGCTGGCAAGATGTTTTATCACTTACCAGTTCATATCAGGACGGCAAACTTGAATTAAAGTCAGTTCAGAAAAACTAATAAAATTTCTTTCTGAGAGACCCTACTACTGTCGGAATTCTTCCATTCATTGCATTGAATGTGCATAACCATGTTTTATATTTCAGGTACTCTAGTATGTTGTTTCCGTCTATACTAATTGTTTCAAAAGAACTTTTTCCTTTTCATTTTAATATAAGTGCATTTAGTAAATCAACAAACAATTTTTTAGTAAATGATATACCCTTTTCTGTGGTACTAGATGCAGAGTTGTGTTGTTGAAATAAATGTCTACGTTTTGTTTCCGTCATAGTTCCATATCAATGGGTAACAAATAATAATGACCTTTGAGAAAATTCGCCCAAAAAAGTATGTTCACAACTATTTTTGAGGGTTGTCGTTCGTTGGGGGAAGGGGGCGGCTGGTTAACGAAAAATCAGATTTTCAACAGATATCGATTTTAATTTAGAAATAGCTCAACCTTCAGAGTGATTCACTACGTGAAAAGTCATCGCCATTGCAACCTTTCAGCAAGAAGGCCGCTAGAATTTAATTTCTCGTGCAATGTATTCAATTGTTTGGTATAAAGAGCAATCATAATGTGCATGAAATGTTTAAGGTAACTAACGTAAGTACTTATTTGATAAGGATTGCTATCGTGCAGTCTAAAGTGGTTTGTTTCCATTTACTAAATTATATGTGACTATTATTTTAAACATTATACCAAAGTATACTATCCTCAACAGATAGACATATGCCATAGCGGACTTTTTTGTAGACCTGTACAAGAAGAGCAATTGTAGGAAGTGAACTGTTTTGTTATATACGGTGTTTCCTGACTACGGTACGAAACTCAGAGGGTGATTCGTTGAATTGTTTTAAGAAAAAAAGTTCTCATGAACATATGTCCGGAGTTTAAAAAAAAATGGTATTTATAAAATATCCTAAATACCCTTACATCAATTTGGTTGAAATCTGCTGCAGTTATTTGAAGTAATAAGGTGCTTATTTAGCTCTAACTAAATTGAAATTATTAGGTCCAGTGAAGTCTCAGTGGGCACCACAGCCAACAATATTGGGAAATAAAAGTACGTCACTTTCTTGTTGTTATAGTTTTTTATTGTTTTGATCTAATCAACTGAAAATACAACTTTTTTGTAGCCTGTATTTTCTTCATATCTAGCGTCGTTTTCAAGAAAAAAAATTGAAGCCACTTTGCATATCATGAACACCTGCTTTGGAGACCAGCTGATAGTTATAGTGTTGTCATATCAGTGAAAGCAAGAGTTGTCAATTAGCAGTGATTCCATCATGATTTTACTAACGCTGAAATAGCTGATATGCACTTTATTTATGGATTAGCAAATAGAAATGCGGAAGAAGCATGGATAATTTACCAGGACAGATATCTCAACAGAGTAATTCCATGTGCTACATGCAAGATTATGTGAAACTGGAAGTTTTGATAAAAATGCAGGTGGTGGAAGACCAGAATCTGTATAAACGCCTGAACTAGAAGAAACTATACTTGATGATATAGAAGAAGATCTTTCCAATAGTACTAGGAACATTGTACTGCAGCTGGAAATCAGCCCAAAAACTGTTTGGACAGTTCTAAAAAGAAACCTCCTATACCCACATGACATACAGCAGGTCTAAGCTCTACTGCCTCGGGATTTTCACCCAAGATTAATGTTTTGCAGGTGGTTGATTCATACGATGACACAAAATAATATTTTTTCACCAAATATTTTATTTACGGACTAAGCAAATTTTTCACGAGATGCTATTATGAACTTTCACAATGACCATTTTTGGGCCGACAAAAATCCACACGTTATAAGAGAAAGTCATTTTGACTACCTAATTAGCCCATTTTTTCTACCAACAAGATTAACAGATGAATCCCACATGAACTTTTTGCGAGATCATTTACCCATTTTGTTACAAGAGGTACCGGTACTTATAAGAGGCAACATGTGGTTTTTGCACGACAGGGCTCCAGCTAATTTTAGTGTTCTTGCTCGTTAGAATCTCGATATCACCTACCCTAATCGCTGGATTGGACGTGCAGGACCTCAAAATTGGCTAGCTCGCGATCCTGATATGAATTCTCTGGATTTCTATTTATGGGGTCATCTCAAGGATAAAACTTCTGTAACAGATGTGGATGATTTGACAATTGCAATGTCATAAGGAATACTCCAGATATTTTTAAACTTTTCAGACAATAAATGACAAATCGATTTCAGTCGTGTATTTTATCAGAAGGTGGATACTGTGCTCCTATACTTCAATGTCGAATTTGTTTATTATTTATTTTTGGTTTTTATTTCATGTTTCATGTTTTTTCTCGAAAACGAAGCTTGCGACAAAAATGTTGTATTTTTAGTTGCTCAATCTGCAAAAATTAAAAACTACAAAAAAATCATTGGTGTTCTTTTTGCTTTTCAATATTGTTGGCTGTGGTACCAACTGAGACTCCAATGGACCTAATAATTTCAATCTAGCTTTTTTTACGCTTCAACGTATCTCAACGTATCTCAGAAACGAAGCAACTCCGGACATATGTTCATGTGAACTGTTTTCTTAAAACGACCTAACGAATCACCCTCTCAAGTTTCGTATTGTAGTTAGGAAACACCCCGTATATCAAAAGAATTATGCAGCGTTTTTGGTTGAAGCTTCCCTGGTACCACCATCGTCCCGACTTTTCACCGGTAACAGTTTTACCGATTCACACAAAACAGTAATAAATTATACAAATATCCTTCCTCGTGAAGAGTCCGTCCGTAGATGAAAACCGTATGAAAATCCATTCGGTACTTTTTGAGTTCATCGCGTTTAGATATACAGATGTAGTGACTCCAGCGCAAGCTCTGTGACGGGGGACAATGAGGCATATCTAGAAGACGTAAGCCAAATGAAAATGAAAAAAAAATTAATCATAACTGTTCAAAAAAACTTACCCTACCTAATGCAGAATAATAACAAAGACCAACATTCAACCACTAACAATTGAGATGTTTATACTTATCGAAAGTCTATTAGAAAACCGAATATGTACTTACAGAACATAGTATTAGTTAAGGGGTCAAAAACTTGAAGTATACTTGAAAGAAGAGCGTCAAATTCACATAAATCCCGCTCTAACTACTCCAGTACTTAAACAACTATGATCATGTGAATTAATATGATATTAATTTTAAATTTTCATTCAGTTATAGTTCAACACTCTGTCATACAAAGCGTATTCTGAGTATGACATGAATACGCAACCAGTGAGTAGGTGTAAAAATCCAAGGTTGACATTTATTTCAACTTCCTTCTCCTGAGATAAAATCAAACAAGGTGCTTCAGAGCTTCACAGTATTGCGATGTAACTCAGAACACTCGTGTAAAATGGGCGACAAACGTCATTCCAGGCCAAATATCGAACTCACCGATGTAGTTGTATTTTTTCGGTTGTCGAAACCAATCCCAATCTCAAGATCGGAGATGGGAATTTCGTGATGTAAGGAGCAAGAAGCTTGTAAAACGAGCAATAGAAAACAGTAAAACGGATAGTGTGTTTTGTAACATCGAAGAACAGGTATATTTCAGTAGGCGGAAAACCAAAATCTTAGTGGGATTGGAATTTCTGAGAAATTCTAGTTATGTACAATAATGTGGTCTGAATGTTTTTTGAGTCGTATTTGTATTATTTTAGATATTTATTTGTTTCCACGCCAGAAATATTAGTGTCTTTGAATAAAAGTTACTATCGAAAAACTTCATAATGAAAACTTTGCTGATAACACAATGCAGGAAATCGAAAACGAAACCAAACAACAACAATTACCACCATAAATCAATAACTAGAACAATATTGGTCTTTCTAAAAGCACGAAACAAATTGCTGTCAATGTTTCAAAGTTTTTCGCTCAGTAGTGTTACTCAAGTATATAACTGAAAACACGTATTTCCAAGTGTCACCCCATTTTTCGGGAGCCTTTTTCGAGTTTTCTAGGATTTAAGAAAGAAAATCAAGCTGTCTATTAAAACATAAACCAAATATATATGGTTTCCATTTGAATTCATATTTTTGTTGTAAAATGATGGCTTCGGGAACATTGACTTTCTAAAAAGTCGTAATACTCTCGATGATTTATTTTATTCATACAGCCTCAAGCAAGTAGTAAATTGATCGCACTCAAACTTTATCGAATGTTCTAATTGTATCAAATGAAGTTTTTGATGTTGGGATCTACGATCACCTGGCGGTTTCTTTTTCGATCGGAAACTGTAGATCTGAAAATGAGATCAAAACAATAACTTTTTAGAACTTTCGTAATTTCAAAGGTGATTCATTTTTAATGATCTACGAAGATTTATTGGGATGGTATTTTGACACTCTGAAGTGAAGTGAAGTTCGAGGTCTCCTGAGTTGAACCTCAAAATGATGAGCAGCCACAGTTCATTGCGTATTTCTGATATGTATCGCTCTTGGTGGAATCAAATGTGCCAAGTCCTTTGAACACTTCCCGGGAAATTATCTATGAAGGAGAGACAAATCTCTAACCTTTTTTCGATGTTCCAAACCATCATGGTTGCAAGTGATGTCCGCGTCTCCAATCAGGGGGATGGCTCTTTTCTGGATGGAATCCACCAGCTTCACGGTATGCTTAGGGGCGGAGCTCCATACATGAGAACAATATTCCAGTTTTCTGGTTTGGAATAGTGTTCCAAGCTTTTGAGAAGCAGCCTTTGCAATTCCAGTGACAGGATTGTGCCAAGACTTATTGGTGTCCATTTAAACCCCCAATAAACTTATCGAATCCGGTTCGGAGACATTTATATCTTTTCGGAGAAAACCGATGCCTGGGTTTTTGTGGCATTGAATGGAACCTGGTTACTTTCACTCCAATTGAAAATCACTTCTAGATTTTCATTAAGATATGCAACCTCCTGCTGCCGATGAAGATGTGCATTCGCAGCCGATGCCGTGGAATCCAAATCCTACAAGCCATAGCATCGAACTTTGACTCTCCATGTTTCTCGATTGCGTTATTCCGAATATGGGTGACATACGATAGAAGGTCGCCGGTTGATCTTTGTTTCTGAAAGTCATATTGTTGATCGCTCAAGATGTTGAAGCCTTTCAAATATTCAAGGATATGGTGGTTTACGGTTTTCTCAATGATTTTTGATATCACTGATAGCAAAGCGACTGGTCTATAGTTATTTGCAAGATTGTTCTTGCCCTTTTTGGAAATAGGCTGAACGCGAGCAATCTTCAAACAAGAAGGAAAAATCCCTTTCTTGTAAAGATAGGTTGAAAAGTCTGCAAAATACTGGTGCGAGTTCATTTGCGCACTTTTCAAGTACGATGATGTGCACTTCATCAGGACCAGACGCCTTGTTGATATTGAGCTGTTTCAAAATTCGCCTGACGAGACGTCGAAAGATAATTTCCGGCATCGTGGATTCTAGTGTAGGAAGAGTGGGTGGTGCTTTTCCCAGAAAATCGACTGTAGAGTGGGACGCAAATTGTTCAGCTAGTAGACTTGATTTTTTCATTGCTATTACTTCAATTGAACCATCTGCTTGTGTTAGCTTCAGCTACCGACCAGAAGGATCTAGATCCGTTGGGATTGGCAAGCAGTTCATCCCTACTTCTCTGATTGTGTAGCTCTTAGAATGAATGAAATCAAAGTTTGCAGCTGTTGCGAGCATTAACAAACCTAGTTCGGTTACTCTGATTTGAATTGTGTGACAGTCTCAGTCAATCCTAAACATCTATCTGCCATCTATAACCACAGTTTTTTCTATAATGCAACACTTCAAGCTACCCAGTTAAAGGACTTACAGTCTCTCGAAAAATAAAAAAGATTGAAACAATATTTCATTGGAATGGCATTTATTTTCATGATTATTTACTCGATAACAAGTTTTTCTGAATTCGTTATCCTATCATCCGTCCTATCATCCGTCAGATCAACTTCTGACGGATGATAGGATTAACTTTGATTTATTGATGTAGTACTTACTAGTATGTAGTTGGTGAGCTTTTGTTTTTCTATATCATATCTGCTGATGAATGAAATAGATTTATCAGTTTTATTAAATATATAGACAAAATGTATTATTAAAAGGGTTAATGATGAAATCTATTATAACACAATGAAATGAGGGAATTCAGCTGTATGATTCTCAACTCAACACACCACAATATCCCAATGTTCAATGTGCAAAGACTGACGGAAGCTGTAGAAAACTTAAATGTGCCCGCACATTTTTCTTTTCTTGCTTATGTCAGCCACAAGAAACAATGAAAACAATAGAGTCTTTAAACAAATCATAAATTCTCTCCGGACGTTTATAGACGAACTCGTTCATCGTTAAAGATTGTTGACAATGCACCTTTAATACCATTTTTTCTGATGAGTTGAAATTTCCCATTCGTAATTGTAGAAACAGTCAATTCAGAAAAAACAAGGCAGAACTGGCCGGGAAATAACTCTTCGCAAAGATTGAAAAACAAACAAAGTTTCTTAGTACAGGGTTTTGACCTGAAAAGATACGTTTAGTGCAAGAACTTAATGAAGACGACTTTGATCGTCGCATGCAATTTTCCCAAATTAGGAGTGATGCAAATGGGAATTTCCTAGTCAATGTGTGTTTTTCGAATAAGTGTTCTTTTTTTTTCAACGGTGTAATTAATCGCCTGAATTACCATTTCTGTGCTGATAGCAATCCTAGAGTTATTGAGGGGGTATGCAAACAAAACTCTCAAAAGCTAAACGTATAGGCTGGTGTTTTTGGAAATTTCTTCTTGGGTCCTTTTTTTGCCGTGATATGTACCTGGATTTACTCCAAAATGCCATTGACACAGCTCTTTTCAATATCATGAAGATTGATCCTGCATACATTGAAGATTAAATGATGTTTCACTAAGACGTTTTCCTTCTCATAATTCATAAAATGTGAGTATATAAATAGTTGAATGAAGAGAGATTTGAAATACATGTGCTGTGGTGGGACGAAACCTCAATTTTGGATACGTGATAGGTTCTCGAAAAACTCCAGGTCTCAGCTTAAGAAGCGGTTGTTGGTCAGGTCCTAGACACGAAGCTCCAACCCAATCTGTGGGCATGCCAGCATAATCAACTGTAAAATGAGTGATAACGGAGTCCGAGAATCGATTTGTAAATATAATCATATTGAACCCACCACGAGTCATTGGGTGATTCAATAAAAAACTGATAATTATAATGTCTCATAGATTCATTGAAAAGAAGCATTATGGTACAACTTTTCAGTTAGGAATTAAGATAAAGTGGTTTTGGTAGATTCTGCACGTCACATGGCTGACAGACTGTGAGAAGCCATGATGCTCTAAAGGTGGCTCGAGGAATTATTGATATGGTGTACCAGGGTACGAGAAGAATGATCATAGCACTCGATGACATGATTGCGCCAAAAATGAAGTGATTGGGATATTATTGTTCATTTTAAACTTCTATTATTGTCTGAAGAACGCAAGAAATACATGCAACAACCATACCACGTTGAGAAGTGCCAGTTGTCTTCCAATCGTTGAGAAGCGAGACATGCTTTAGCAATTCAGCAAGGCATTTTCCATCAATTTAGGAAAAGAATTGTTTTCGACGATTGTTTATATTTTATTCGGTTGCTCAGATATAGCCATTTGAGTTTTTAAATTGTCACCCTGTGTCTTTCTGACTTTTCATTTTCCCATATATTCTTTTTAGGATAATCTAAACATTTGTTGAAGCGAGCAAGAAGTTTTGGAGGCTAATTTCACGTTCAACTTTTTGAAAATACGATCTAATCCGTTAGTGTATCTTAGTTCATGCAGAAGGATGAATCCATGTATTTTTGAAAAGTCGAAGATTCTCCCTAAAGTTCCTAATTAAGGTATTTACTATATTTGAAGAATACCCTTTAGTTTCAGCTATGTACCTGATAACATACCTACGATATTGAGAAAAATATAATCAGGAACATACCTGAAAACAGCAAGTATTATCCAAATATAGTAGATCAGATGAGTTAAATAGGAAACATAAATTCAAGAAGAATCTTTTTGACTATTCAAAAATAAACTTCTTGCTCACTTCAACAAATGTTAGGTAACTTTAAAGAAAAGATGTTGAAAAATAAAAACTCAGGATATATGCAATGGTCTCGGTAGTGTAGAGGTTAGCACATCCGCACATATGTGAGGACTGTGACAAAAATATATCAGTCAGACTGAGCGTGCTATTGAAACTCGTTTCGAAAAACATGCAGCTCTTATCCGATTTGGAAGACCAGAAAAATCTAGTGTCGCTCAACACGCTTTGGAGAACTGCCATAAAATATATAAAAACTTTGTGAACTTGTTGAGATCGGTACATGACACTATATTTTTGGATGCTTTCCAAAGTCTGGGAATAGCAAAGTGTAGCATGAGAACTATGAACAGTGACAAAGGTCACAAGGTGACAAACAACCCATTGTTCACCATTTTACGAACCACTACGTTAAAATTAGTGGGAACTTTCACGAGGAAATTTCCCGCAAATTTCTACCTGAAATCATTGATGTATGTCGTAAAGCGATAGTATACTCTGCTGGATATAAAAGCGTAAGGATATATTTTTCTTCATCTCCTGAAGACGCCAACTTGGTTGGTGAAAAGCGCGTCCAGAACAATACTGCATTTCTGATGTTTGGGAATAGTGCTTGTTTTGGACATAATTTAAGAGATTTTCACGAAATCGTCTCGTTTTTTAGCTTACAAGAGGATGGTCTTTTGCTATTACGAACAGTTTTCATGAGAAATACACGTCACTTAATCATATTATTATATCCTCAAGAACGTCGTCTCCCAATACCTAAAAATGAATAATACAGGAAGACGTGCCACGAACCCAATCTGGTGTGTCAGTAATCAACTAAATTCGTTCATCCAGCAGTTGGGTGTGGCACGTGAGTCTCAAGCCAAATTCCATAAATCCCGTTTAATTTCCAACGACCCTCCTCAAGGAAGTGGAAAGTAGGCGCGCGTATTTAAGGGAAAGACGTTAATTTTAGCGCGTGAAATCACAAACCGAATCAACCCGGTCCAGCCACCCCTAACGCCGTCGCACGTGCTCTCCAACTGCTTGCACCCTTCACCCTCTCGTGCATTTCATATATATATTTCCATATAAAATACCTGCACATAAATTTGAATAATTCGAGAGATAGTTGAAACCGGGAAAATATGCGCTCGAATTGTCCGTCATATGCTGAAAACGATACGACTTTTTGTATTAGCAATTGTCGAGCAAAGGGGTTGCTAATATTGTTACCTGCCAATGTATTTATGTAAATAAAATGATGGCAGGGGGCGATTCCTCCTTCGCTCGATGCATTAAGGATTATTCTTATCGCTATAATATAGAACTGAATTCATAATCAATATAAAATCTGAGCTCAAGTTCTGATAAAGGCTCAGCGGTTAAGGGTGCCAGTCTGCAGTTAAACTTCCCGTTATTGAGAAAGTTCACTGTGTTCAAAAAATAATTAAACAGGCAGCCTAGTCGACCGATTTTAAATCACTGAAAAAGGAATATTTTTTTAGGACGATAGTTTTTGAAAAGACAGCCTTTTGGCTTTCTCCTTCTCCACAAATGTATAGAAAGTGTGGACATTCCTGAGAATATAACAAAAAATTTAGTACAGCAATGAAAATCCTATACAGAGATGCGCAGATTATCTCTGAGATACGTATATGTCAAGGACGAAAATAGTGACAAAACAGTATTATTTTTATACATTTTTTCGATAGATATGTATCAAATAGTCTTATCGAAATGTTGAATGAAGTGTTCAAGTATCTCTGAACAGAAATACCATTTTTAGCCATTTTATCAACATTTGTGCTAGGATTCGTACGTTAAAACGTAAAACCTCGTTCATTTCTAGCTCGCACAAGTTTCGATTTAGGGTTGCTCTTCTTGGAAAGCGACAGCTGATTAACGAAACAATTCATTCTGAACCAATTTTGAACCCACTTTTGAACCCATTAGCAACACGAAATCAAGTTCAAATAGAAAAGGACTGCTCCCCCTCATTTCCATCAATTCTAAACATGGTGAGATTTGTTGATGCTGCATGCACGTGACTGATAAATCAGTAAAGAAATTTTTTTATTTGAAAGTTGCAAAGCGCTTTCGGCTTTTACGCCATCATCAGTGCGATACATGTAAGTAAGTAATAGTGGTTACGTTTATTTTAAATTGAACTTTACATTCTTTTTTGAATTACTTACTTGTCAAGTATTTACAAGAAGATCCTGTAATCTCAAAGTACAGAAACTTTGGTAAAACACCA
>WOGR01004729.1:0-14442 GCA_015342045.1 Leptinotarsa lineolata | reverse complement strand
ATAGATTAGTTTCGTATTTTCGCATTTATGACGATGTATCTCTGTAGTTGTTCGTAAAATAATTTTTTGCTGCGAACTGGTTTATTTTGGGCAAAAACGCAGGAGACATTTTTCGTTTAGAATGAAACAGGCTATCGGAAATAAATTTTTATAAAGGTAAACAAATAATGAGACAAAAAGTTACATTGGAAATAAATTTTAGGGGTTGCGTTTTCCACCCCTTGCAACCATTGGGTGAACCAAATAAATTACTGGCTGAGTGTCTTTTTGGTAGTACAAAACGTCAGGTTAATTTCGAAATTGTAACTTTTTCAGTGCTTGTGAAAAAAATTGTTATACAAGTTTAATGTACCCCCTTTAAGGGGCTGTATCTTAACAAGGGATGCTCCAATGAAGTTTTCTTATATGAAAGATCCTATATTTTTTGCGATAAGGAACCACCTCCTTAAATGTTTTACACTTATTCAGTTACACCCTGTAACTGAATAAGTGTACCACCCTCTTCTTGGTGGTAGATTATTTGGAAGGTGCATATGTTTTGCACAACACTTAGTAGAGCTGTTTGGCGATTAATTCCGTGAGAATAACGGTCACCGTCAAAATGGTCGAAACAAAGGTATGGTGAGGGCGTTTGAAGTTTTAGGAAATCGCTTGAATGAAGTGCGCATCTCCTTTCACACCCCCATTTCGAATGTTTGTCCTTCCTCCTCGTGATAATTATGATAATAGTGTCGATACATTCCTCAAGAAGAAAGGAAGTACTTTCTGGTGAGTAGACCCATTTGAAAATATTCACTTCTAATTTTATCAGCTCTTAGTTATTGAAAAATTATTTCATGGCACATTTACTCAAACTTTTCATAACAATTAGAATTGTCTTATCAATGAACAATTTTTTTCACATCTGGATAGTTTAGTTGTGTTATCCCAGGTGCGTATATGGTTGATAAATCGAAAATCTGTTGAAAGTCTATGAATGGGTCAACTTGAAAAAATTGAAATTTGGGATAATGAACTTAATGCATGAATACTCTATTTTGAAGTGAAATTGACAGATGAAACTTTCGAGATGGCGACTGGGCGCCATCTTGAAAGTTTTTAGTCAAGGCTCTTTGCCCATTTTAGTTATGACACTCTGTACATTATTTTTTCATAAAATTCTATATTATCTATCTGAGGATGTCATATTATATGTTGTTCTCAATATCTCTTGGATTATTTCTGTTTTTGAAAGAATTTTTACGAAACTGAAGTAATGCCTATTATAATTTTTGGGAAAAAAACTTTGGGGATCTCTATTTCTCCCAAAAATGAGGAAGTGAAGAAAATTGTTAAGGAAAATCGTCGAATCACTATTAGAGAAGTTACTGAGGATGTCGACATACTGCTTGGTCCATGCCATGCAATTTTTTCGGAAATGTTGCTCACTCGTCAATACTTGTTCGTAATTTTTTGGCCATAAACAACACCGTATTCATGCCTCGGCCACCAAATCCACCAGATTTGCCCCCCTGTAATTTTCTCCCTTTCCAAAGATTGAAAGGACCCACGAAAAGACTGCGTTTTACGACGATTGAGGAGACAAAAACCGAATCACTGAATTATACGTGTAATTCTGAAAGTGTTTCTGCATAAACATTCATTTTCCTGAAACTAATAATTCTTCATAAATGCCTCAGTTAACGAGGTCCCAAAATAAATTCAGCTGGTAGTTATCATTTAGTAAGTACATTTGTTACGACCGTTTAGAATAGGTACATCAATAAGAACATGAAAGACAGTTAACTGGGAACAAAAATAAATACTCAGTTGAATCTGTACTGTGTGCGTTTGATGTTTGATACAGACACCAACATCCCAATCAATCGAGAATGCCGGCTAATATTGTGATTCAATAAAACAGTCTTTCGAGAAAATTTTGTAACGGACACCCGCATTTGATGAGCAGAAACAATTTGTTTCTAGTCTTTTGTGAAAGTGTGAGTTCAATTGTTTGGTGAGTATCTTTTCCACACTTGTTGAACTGAACTTCTTTGTGAAGGACACACGTGAATACGATGTGTCAATTCAACATGCCACTGTCAAATTTGAGTCTGCCTTATAAGAATGATATTTTATAGAAATTATTATATTTATAGTTATTATATTATTATTATACAGTGTGTGAAAGCCAAATGGAATGAATTCAGTATTTCGGTTACTGTACATATTTTTAAAAAATCCCGAAAAACGTCAAATTTAAATTATAATTTGACATACTCCAACTGAAAAATTCTACCCCTACCTTCAACCTAAGTCTTCCCATACCTAATTCTGCTTTAATTTAAAATTCGGTATTGTATAATGGTCTCAAGATGTATAATCATCTTCCTAACTACCTGATATGCGTAGTGAACTTTCGAAAGTCATTAAAAAATTTTCTTATCGAGAGGCCCTATTATAGTCGGAGAGCCAGTGACGCATATTTCATGAAGTGTTTGATGCACCCTGAAATTTTGTAAGGCTAGTATTATCTATGGGATAAGAAGTACGAATACCTGTGTTTGCCTGACCCTACCCGGGACACCAGGTACTGCACATAATAGAAAGGTGTAAAAAATATAAGCCAAAATAAGTGTTTGATTCGCAGGCCAACAAACTTTAATCGAAAGATTAGTTAATTTTTTATTATAAAGTTATTTTTTTTAACAAAATGAAATGTTTGATTCATTATGAATTTTTAACAGCTACTTAATCAAATATTTAGAAAGTTAATTACAAAAGGCCAGACAGTTTTGTTGGGGTTTAATTCCCGGCAAACATGAAAATAAATTCTATTTTAAATAGAAAGAAAAAGGTTGCGCGTAGTTGGCGGCGTGTGTGAGAGCACCGATCACCATAGTAGCTACGCTCCCCTTTTACGCTCTCGATGGTTGTTAATCACATCCGGTTTGTACTGCTTTTTTAAACTAGTAAAATTTGAATAGCATGGCCTGTGATATACTTTTTTAGAAGACACTTCTGATGGTGAAATCACATCACAGTACTTTAAATTATATTTTTGACGGATTTCTAACGTTGTTCAACATTTATTTAAACTAGTCGCCGTAAATGGATAAACCTTTCCAGCATCTTGCATTTTACATATCACCCACGACACGAATTTATTTTTTTTCACTCGACATTTTGTTCAGAAACTTACTAAAGAAACTGTAAAACACGTGCTCACAATAACAACGGTCAACTGAAAACACACAATGTACTGCCGGCACAGCTGCTAAAGATCACGTGATCAACAACTAATAATAGCGTAGAAGGGGAGCGAGCGTAGCTACTATGGTGATCGGTGCTCTCACTTACGCCGCCAACTACGCGCAACCTATCTTTTTCTATTTGAAATAAAATTTATTTACATGTTTGCCGGGAATTGAACCCCAACAAAACTGTCTGGCTTTTTGTGATTAACTTTCTGAATATTTGATTAAGTAGCTGTTAAAATTTCATAATGGATCAAACATTTCATTTTGTTAAAAAAAAACTTTGAGGGAAATTAATTATGTGTAAACCCTCTCCAAAGTGTCTGCCATCTTAAATTATAATTAAAAATTAACTGATCTTTCGATTAAAGTTTGTTGGCCTGTGAATCAAACACTTATTTTGGCTTATATTTTTTTACACCTTTCTATTATGCGCAGTACCTGGTGTCCCGGGTAGGGTCAGGCAAACATAAGTATTCGTACTTCTTATTCCATAGATATTAGCCTTACAAAATTTCAGGGTGCATCAAACACTTCATGAAACTTGCGTCACTGGCTCTTGGACTAATATGTTTTACGAATTTTCTCCTAGTTTACCTATACAGGGTGTTTCAAATTTGATCCTTACCATTGGGATCTCGGAAACTATGAGAGATACGAAGATGGGGCAAAGTTGCGCATTTACCTGACTAACAATATGCCGTTGAGAAAGTTTTGAAATTCCGAGTATATCAGGAGATATCCGGAAAAACAGAACTTTCGGAAAATGGTTTTTATTTTTTCTGGCTTTATTTTTCGAAGGCACTACCATATTGCCAATTTTTCCCTGCTACATATTGGTGTTTTTAGATTTGTATATTGGATTCTTTCTGTTATGAATAGAACCACATTTTACCTTTTCAATAATGTATCACAAGTTTTGATTCTTTTTCGAAAAATTGGAGATTTTTAAAAAATTTTAATCTTATCATCATAGGCTTTGACTTTGATGTTTCTCAATTTGACTTTCAATTTGTTACACTCAATGACATTTTGTTATTGTACAAGTCATTTAATTATTGGCGACAAATGGCTTAGGACATTGGAAATGTATTTAAACTTGTATCCCAAAAGACGACAACCACATCGAACTATGTACAAATTATTAGATCAAAATCTCACCCAGTTTGGTTCATTCGAAAAGCCGAAGAAAAAATACGAAGGCAGAATGGACCAGGAAACTGAAAATTGGATAAATGAGGTATGTATGAGGTAACGTATTCAAAAAACACTTTATTCTGAGGTTATCACTAAACAGTTTTACAAAAACGCAACACGTGTTTCGCCATACATAAGCTTTTTCGGGCGTGTTTTCACTAACTAACTGTATGAGGTAAGTTAGACATTGTGTCCTTTTCAATAAAAATCGTTAATTTGCAGATAAACAGGAACCCGGGGAAATCTACACGTCAAATTTCCTCAGAAATGAATATTTGTCATACAAGTTCTTGGAGACATCTCAAAGAAAGCGGTTTAAAATGTTACAAAATACACATATCTCAAAAATTGCATCCAGGTGATCCCGAAAGGCGATTAGAATTTTGTAATTGGCTAATAAGAAGACCTGATTTCCCTGTATTCCTGGAAAATGTAATTTGGACAGATGAAAGCACTTTTATGAATTGTGGGATATTCAACCGAAATAACGAATATATTTGGAGCATAAACAACCCCAGGCAGTTCCGAGAAATTCGACCTCAAGTGCGATTTAGTATTAAAGTGGCGGCAGGAATTTACAAGGATAGAATAATGGATTCTCATTTATTCGACGTGATTCTGAATGGAGAAACCTATCAGCAGTTTTTAATGTCGATTTTCGAAGACTATTTGGATAATCTACCTTTGGTTAACTATAACAACATCTGGTTTTAACATTATGGTGGTCCACTGCACACTACCAGACGAGAATCGAATTACCTGAATGAATAAATGGATAGGGAATGATGGGCCAATGAGGTGGCCAGCAAGGTCTCCAGACTTAAGTGTTATGGATACATTCTTACGGGTTATATTGAAAAATAGAGTTTATGGTCAGAGGAAATATCAAAATATTGAGGACCTTCAACATAGCATTCTTAGAGAGTTCGGAAGATTGAGGAGGAGGGTGCAGTGAATAATATTCGAAGAAGGGCGCATTTGTGTTTTCATGAACAAAGCCAGCATTTTGAGCAATTGCTGCGATTTGCTTTTGTCTTTACATTTTAGTTAATTATTGTTATTTGTTCAAAGTTCTATTTTCATTGAAAAGGACATAATGTCTAATTTACCTCATACACACCTCAATTATCAAATTCTGACTGTTGATTCTGTCTCCGTTTTTTGTCATTGGCTTTTCAAACGAACCAAACTCGGTGAGATTTTGATTCAATAACTTGAACATAGTTCGATGTCCTAACACTGTTTCTATCGTATTTGTAATGAATTAGTATCATATCTCTTTTCTCTTCATTCGTGAAAGCCATTTTTCGCCAAAAATCAAATGACTTGTACTATAACAAAATGTCATTGAGTGTAACAAATTGAAAGTCAAATTGAGAAACATCAAAGTCAAAGCCTATTATGATGAGAATTTTTTCTTTTTCAATATTTCCAATTTTTCCAAAAAGAATGATAATTTATGACACATCATTGAAAAGGTTATATCTGGTTTTATTCAAAACAGGGAGAATCCAATGTAGGGCCCATAAGAAAAAGTAAAGTTGATGATGGTGGCCGGAAGACGAAACGTCGGACAGCAAATCTGAAAACACTGTTATGTACCAGGAAAAAAGTGGCAATGTAAAAGTGCAATTAATTTTCGAATCCTTCGAAAAATAAAGCCAGAAAAAATTAAAACCATTTTCCGAAATTCCTGTTTTTTCTGGATATCTCCGAATGGATTTTCAGAACTTTCTCAACGGTATATTGTTAGTCAGGTAAATTCGCAACTTTGCCCTAATTTAACTATCTTCGCATCCCTCATAGTTTCCGGGATTATTAAGTTTTATTATTAGGGTTATTTGTACAGTGTGTACAAATAGAGGAAGACACCTCTGTATTTTAATCATTTTTGATAGCAGAGATTTGACCTTTCTGGGCCGTACTTTTCCCAATACTTAGCCCGAGTGACAGTCTTGAACCCAGGGTACTAACTGCTATCACACGAAAAGTGCAATTTCTCGATGTTTTGCTTCTCGTTGGAGATACCAAAATAAGGTAGGTATAAGGTAAAAAGTTGCTTGGAAATCGATTTTGACCCTACATATCGAATTTCAACCCAAAAGTTGGGATTTATTTTTTTTGTAATTTTCATATTCAAGTCCGATTTTCAATTAATGGTTTCGAATAAAAAGCTACAGAAATGATAAAATAGTCAAAATCAATGAATAATATATTTATTTCATTTCATGATGAATATTAGGTTTTTCATTCTTATGTCTACATTATAACGAATTTAATATTTTTGTAGCTTTTTATTTATAACCATTAATTGAAAATCAGACTTGAATATGAAAATTACAGAAAAAATTAAAATTCGAATTTTGCGTTGAAGTTTGGTACTTAGGGTCAAATCGATTTCCAAGCAACTTTTTCAAATAACTTATTTTGGTATTATCAACGCGAAGCAGAATGTCGAGAATTTGCCCTTTTCCCAGGAACACAGTAGGCTGGGTTTGCGGCTGCCCCTCGGGCTAAGTATTGCAAAAGTGTGGCCCACAAAGGCCTATGCTTGAACCAAAAATCAAATATCTTCTCTCAAAAAATACTTAAATACAGGGGTGTCGTCATCTTAAGTGTGTTACACTGTATATAAAACTAGTTTTCGAAATTGAAGTTATGTATTTTCATTTTGGTATTTGCTACCATCCAGAACTTAAATGACAATGTGAAAGATTATGGAATCTGAAACACTGAAACCGAAACAATGAAATTGAAGTTAATTTTTTTGAAATTTTTATCTTCTACAATCTGAAAAATATGAAGATTATAACTCCTTTGACATCTGTCGAAGAATAAATAATCAGCAAAGGAATAACTGTATATAGATTCGAATTTTTCGTCCATTTCTGACAACGCAGTCAGATTTTGGCCTCCGAAACGTCAAGATAAGTATTGTATCATTTCTTAGCTATTTTTTGATAGACAAAATCATTAAATGCGACAAGTTATTGATAAATAAAACATTTTACCTTGTGAAAAATACTTCGATTTTTACGCAGTAACTTATCGACGTAAACTAATAAGTTTGCCCTTTCTACATCTTTATAAAATTCTCCATGATAATTTCCATATTTTTCAGATTGTGAAAGGTGAAAATACCCAAAAAAAGATCGATAAAAAACTGATTTTCCTCCACAAAAAATGACTTTTGTTCAATCTTGCTCTATTTACATATTGAAAGGAGAAGTACATAGCTGAAAAGGTAGTGTTGATTTCGTTAATCAGACGACATTGTTCGTTTTCGTAACCGAAGAATTGAAAAAGCGATTTAAATGGTTACATCAAATATCCAACAAGGATGACAATAAATACATTAGATGACATTTCAGCACAGTTGAAATTAGAAACTGTGAAAATGTCAATAGGATTCCAGTTATGAACTATCTATCATAAATAATATAGAGTGAATAACACAAAAACTATATGAAAGGTCGTGAAACAACATAGAAAAATAGCGTTAAAAATAAAAATCCTAATGTTTCTAAATTAGCCAAATATTCATTTGAAAATACATATCAGTATTACTTTCAAAATGTTTCTAAAACTTACTATTGGAAAACAATAATGATTGAAGTGACATTCACAAAGTTCGTCTGATATTTACAACTTCTCCGGAAGCCAGTATACAAACAAACATTACAATCTATTCTTTTAGGCTTTTTATTTGTCAAGTAATTTTTATCTTCTCTGTATGATAACGTTAACTTTGGAAATGGTATTTCCTCACTGGCTGTTACAGCATGATAATACTAATAATAATGTAAAAAAAATTCGTACGGATTGTATTTAACACAAGGAAAATTAAAAAGTTAGTAATCCTTCAATAACCTTTCTTATATCATAATTGCAAGACAAGAGTACATACAGCATATCATGCAAAGAGGAGAAGGTTCTAAAATGTTTTTATCGAGATAAGGGGTACTTCAAATTCATACCCTGGGACCATTACTTTTTATAATATGTATCAATAATCTTCCTAAAAAAAATATCATCTGATTGCTTGTTATTTGCAGACAACATTGAAATGTTAGGAAAAATTACAGATTCAAATGACTACCTAGAATTTCGAAATGATATAGATCATATACCCAACTGGTTCCTGAATAATATATTCATTGGCAAAGAAGTAACTTCCAGCTCCAAACTGGGAGAAAAGCCCTCTCGAAACAGTTATTTTCACATAAACATTGTGTTACACTAAAGGAAAATACCTTCGAAACAAATACTTTTATATAAATACTGAACTATACAAAAAAACACTATTCAGTTTGTATTCCAAACATTCGTTATGGAATTGAATCAGATACCATTCACAGGATTGCTATACAATATAGCTGATGAAAGAGGTTAAAGACACTTGCCTTATCGCCTCTTCAGCACTAAATCTAACTAACATTATAATATGAAACATTCAATTCATTCATAAAATCAAGACTTTATGTCAGGAATGAGTTTAATCTACTCATACTATCGATAACAGTAAGTCATCGATAACATAAGTAGATTTTTTTAGTTTGGTTGTTTTTTTTTATCTAAAAAAGCCATCCTAATATTGAAACCCGCACTTCATAGTTGTTTTCAGGAGTCATGGATGGCAACAGAATTAATTAATTGGAAAAGGTTTGTTCTTGAGAAAAGAGCTATATAATGAGATCATTTTAAAGGAATCCAATATGTGTCAGTATCATCTTGTCAAAACATCAAAGAAAAAATTGATTCAAAGAAAAGGTAATGAATATTTGAAACCACAAAACCACAAATGCTGTGTACTTGTAAAGCCGTCCACACCTATGGGAACCTGGTTCGCCGAACTTGGTTCAGCAACCATGCTCTTGGTTCGTCCCTCCCTACACTCAGTGGAGGGGAATATGAACAACGGTTCGCAATTTCACCAGTTTCATTCCAGCAGTCGGAATGAGTTCTTCCGAAATTGCAGCTGCATTTGTTGTATTATATGAGTTTGAAGGTTTTACAAGAAATAAAAAGAGAAGATCGCAATGGACCAAGCAGTGGCTTCGTGAGAGAGAACTAGTCTCACCTCCATCTCTAATATCATCTTAAGGATAACAGTGCGAAAGAGTACACCAATTATTCAACAAACCGAAACAGTCCGAAACAGAATACAATTATTTATTTGTACTTGACACCCTACATATCAAAACAATTCACCTGAGAAAGTCGATATCGGTCGAACATCGCCTCGTTGCTACACTTCGCTACCTAGCGTAAGAAACTCAAAAGCTTGAAGTTTTCGTGCGCTATATCACCACAAGCAGTGGGGAAAATGTCGAAAAATGGTTCCCCTCCTCCACACACAGACGAACTTGGTGCGACAAATGTTTTCCAACCCGATGGAAGACCAAGTTCGTGAGAAATTGTGGCGATCTTGGGTCGTTAAATACCACACACAGGGGAACACATGAGGGACATGGTTCGTGTGAACCAAGTTTGGCGAACCAGGTTTCCATGTGTGTAGGCCGCTTAACGAGAAATACATTTAAAGAAGTACAGATCAATGATTATAAAATGATACAACTTAACGACAAGCTTGCAGTGATTCTAATTTATATTCATTCTGAAAATCGAATCAAAGTACATTAACATGTTCCGTTAGAAACAAAGATATGTCTCATCATCTTCGAAAGAAGTAGAATACATTGAAGAAAGTGAAACCGTTTAATTTGAAAGAGTTTCCACCAAACCACTAAGTAAATTTCGTCTTGAAAGGCTGAGGAATCTGTGGGTACTACCTGATATTCATTGTACTCAGTTTCACGGGAAAAGTGTCAAAATGTAGACAGAATTGCAATTGAAATTATTTACTGATTATATTCTTTGTAGAAAGGGGTATATTTTCAGGAGAGATTGATTTTTAGAAAATAAAGGTTTTAATTTTTTACTTCTCCATGTTTAAACAAAAAAATGTGGGAATCATCCAACGAAAGGAAGAAGGCAATTAAACTCTTTACAAAGATGTGTAGAAGTAACTTTCAGACATAAAACTGGAAGAAAAACCCTCTCGAAACAACTACTTTCATTTAAACATTGAATTACACGAAAAAATATATACTTTCGAAACAACTACTTTTATATCAACATTGAATTAGTATTGAAAAAATAATTTTTTCTGTTCAGTTTGTACTCTGAACATTCGTTATGGAATTGAATCAGATATCATTCACAGGAATGTTACACAATACAGTATATGAAAGAGGTAAAGTTTCACTTACATGGATCACTGTCATCCTCAATGGCGGATACCCGACGTTTCGGAATGAGACATTTGCCTTATTGCCTCTTCAGCATCGATCTATATAACATCATGAGATCAAGCACTTTATTCATTCATAAAATTACGACTTTATGTCATCGATGATAGTACGTAATGACAATCATTCGCTTATTTGATTCAATCCCAGTCATAGAAATATTCTTAAAATTGAAAGTGGTATATTTGAAGAGATTTTTTTCTGGAAACGAAAGGTTTTGTCTTTCTACTTCTCCATCCTTATAAAAAAATCTATGCTATACAACTTTCCAGATTTATTCAATTGGGAAGACTCCGAAAGAACTAGTAGATATCAAAGGTGTTATCACTTGAGTTAGTTCTCGTAGATACTTACAAATAATAACAGATTAGTATAACGTAACCCTGAATAAAACTAAAAAATCATTCAAACGGGGAAACTGAACTCAGTGGTGAGGAAAGTAAATTGCTATAAATCGCTGACTGATGAATGGTCAAATCCAGTGAAAACCATTTTGAAAAATGGGAATCGAAACTTCCTATGTTTTTACCACTTTTATTTGTATTTAACGTTACTGTGTCTCGTTATGGACATTTTCAAACGAATACAATTTATTGTATATTGGGTAAAATTTACTGTGTTCGTTTGAAAATGTCCGTATAGAACGCATTGCAGTAACGTCCGTTACAAATAAAAGTGGAAAAAAATAAACGAAATTTCAATTCTCTTTTTTCATCATGATCTTTTACCACGTAGCGGCTTGATCCATCAATTTATTGAAAACCATTTTCATCGGTGATATCAGAACTTATGGCATTCCTCACCAAATCATACAATGTGCAGATGATACAAATTTTATTCTAACGCTTAAGTGAAGACGATGGTCTTATAACAAACAACGCATCAAAATCGACATATATGTAATTTGTATCAAAAGTATGTCTCCTAATTCCAATATTTATCAACACATCTACAACATAATATCTATTGAAGTAGGTAACGGATAGTTAGTTTTTTTGTTATGTTATCCAAAATAATAATAATACTTCATTACTCTTTTTGACAACTAGTTATGTAGAGACACTGAAACTACTGAAGATAAAACTTATCAGGTAGCTTTTCAAAGTTTTCTCAAAAACCGAGATCGAGCCTATATCTTTAATATAATGAGGAAATTTATTGAATATCATTAGTCCCACGTTAGCAAGAGATTTATATCATAAGAAATCACTGTTTTTGTTAAAGAAACTGACTTTTTATAAATTTAACTTTGTTCGAAAAAACATAAAAACAGATTTCAAAAATTAGACAAGGAGCATTCAATATGTTTAGATTTACAAAATATGCTCTGTAGCCAATCCTACTAGATACATAAACCTGATAATTCGCTTCTACGATATAAAAACATTACATGAATGAGGAGACCAACCCCAAAGACAGATACCATAACGTATTCGGGAGTCAATTTGTCCATAATAAAGAGCAAAAAGATGTAAGATAATTTTGGGAGGGGAGATTGAAAGCTAATTTTCCACAATTTATAGCCCAGCTTCGTATTCGTCAAAGTTTCGTTACTCATTTTCTCAATAAGGTCATCTTCAGCGGATATTAATGCTGTGCTACCATCTACATAACGTGTAAGCTCAGTATTTTCAATAAATTTCTCAAGGTCATTAATATACAGAATAAATAGTACTGGACCTAGCACGAAACCCTGAGGTACATCTAGATCTTTTGCAGGCATTGCATGGTATATTTTTTACAGTTATTATCTAGATGGGATAAAGTAACACACAGAGTGGTTTTCAAGATTAGTTTGTAACCAGGAAAGAGCATTTCCGATGATTCCGTATTGAGCTAGTTCATAATATATGTTGAAAGACACAACTGAATGTCCTGCTGAGAATGCAAAAAATTCCAACTGGACACTTGCTCATATCGATCTGTTGAACAATAACATTATAGAAATAATAAACAGCTGAGGTCATACACCTTCCCTATTGAAAATCATGCTGATTATCAGAAAGTCGATGTGAGTAGGCGTATTCAAGGGTTTTAGAAAAAACCATAGGAACTGCGATGGGCAGGTAGTTTCTTACATGTTGGTCATGTTACATGAATGGGTACAATCACCCAATATAAGAGACACAGTATTATCCTGTGCATTAAAGCTCCTATATTATAGCTTGGTGCAGCCATCTCTTCAATATTGCTTAATATTTTGAGGTTCATCAGCAGATATCAACAAAGTTTTTACAGTTTTGAAACGAATATCAGGAATCATTAATAAAATGTCGCCAACAGCATCGTGTAAGCCAGTCTTCAAAAGAGACAACATTTCAACTAACAACATTTCAAATATACCAAACTTATATATTCTGCAACTCATAATGTACGCAAAAAAACTACGGAAGGGTCACATATTTTTGTTACTTGTTTCTAGGAAATTAGAACTTTAAAACTTTGAACGTCGAAATTTCGAGTTTAAAGTCAAAATTTCGAGTTTAAAAATCGTAATTACCAAGAAACAAATAATAAAAATATGTGGTCCTTCTGCGCTTCCGTTAAAGTGGTAAAAATGTCAGGAAAAATGCCGTGACAAAAACTTGACAACCACCAATCCTCTCCATGTTACATGTTGAATTTATGTAATGACAATTATGTGAATTTTATGAAGAATATTTTATTTATAATATCATTTGATACCGTAATTCAAAGAGCGCAACTAAAATAATAAATTACTCTTTTTATTCAGTGCAAAAAATTTATTACTTTCAAATCAACCAAGTGTGACTGCTTTGAAACCATTTTTTCATACATGTGCTGAAATAACTGCGGTATTTCTTTATTTTGGAAAAGCTGTCAAAGGAAGCGATACCAAAACCCCGAGTTTGCCTTACAAAGCCGCGTAAACAAATCTCTGTTTTTAGAATTCATTCGGGCTCTTTGATGATCAAAAGGAGTGAAGCATCGGTAAACCTTTGGCATATATCGGCGACGATGCTCAAAAATGTTGAGAGTCATTTGGATTCGTAAGCTAATAAATCTTCGTGCCACTTTGTTTATATAACATTTAATTTGTAGCTTCTTGTGTATGGGTTTGTATTCGTGGAGGGTGCGAGTTTGTTTTTTGAATGAGCGGCTGACTGCCATTCCTCATCTCATATGGCTTTAAAAACTGTATTTGCTATTGTAAGAATTCTTCAGGTGCAGGTTTTTTTTGCTTACTCAACAAATGAAGGCGGAAATCGTCTTTGAATAGGATATTTTATATTGGATATATAGATAAAATTTGGTAAAATTTTTCAAGAGTGAACAAATATATTTCTACCTCATTCGTGAAATATGTGGAAATAATCTACAAAAGAACTAAATAAGACGGGAATTGTCTTTTATATTTAGGGATTAGAGAACAAACACAAATATTAACCATCGAAAATCACTTTATTGTTTTTCAAAATATTCCCCATAAAGATCTACACACTTTTGCATGCCTTTGAACCAATTGTCGAAACACTTCTGCCACTCTGATTGAGGAATCTCCAAAACATGCATTCTGAATGCAGCAACCGCTTCTTCAGGTGTCGAAAAACGTTGATGTCTCAGTTTGTTTTTTACGTATGAGAATAAAAAGAAGTCATTTGGTGCCAAGTCAGGACTATACGGCGGATGACTCATCAAATCGATGTTTTGGGTGCTCAAAAATGCAGTTGTTTGAG
>WOGR01004728.1:622-14445 GCA_015342045.1 Leptinotarsa lineolata | reverse complement strand
TGTATTGTTCATTTCAGGGATTTCAAATCATTTTATATAATATTAGACAATGGAAGTCCGAACTGATGAAATTCACCACGAAACATTGTCATTCACCGTCAAACAAACGTGGAAATTTTTATGACAGATTGAAATGAATAGTTGTATGAATTAATTTCATTATCATTGTGATTGTACAAAAACCTCCCTTCTGAAGCTATCTGAAAAGGTTTTGGTAGGGGTTGAAGTCAGAAAATGTTCAAAAACTGAATTACTGGTTTTGGATGGAATTCGTTTTCAGTTGTCGAAGGCTATTTCGTCTTTACTGAAAATATCCATTTTTCAATAAATAAAATTTCTATGGCTTGGATTTGACTGTGCTTGTATGAATGATGTTTATAAACTGTCATCGTGACAAGAGCAAACGTGAATTTTACTATTTTATTAATTCGGAGTTTCATTATCTAATATGATTCCACTATGGTTCGAAATATATGAAAGAACAAATAAAATTGGAATGAATAGCTGAAATATCAATTATATTAAGTGATAAAACCTGAAATGAAAAATACAATAAAACGAATAAAATAATCAAGATACAGAAAGAAAATGACTACAGAATAAACAGAAACAAAAAAGAACAAAAATAAGCAAAAATTAAAAATAAATTAAAACTTTAAAAAACGATTTTAGACCAAGGTACTTCACGACGTTTCAATTGTTAATATCCAAAATGTTTTCTCTCTTTCTTTGGAAGTTTCCACATTGTATATATTAATGGAGGAATGAAAGGGCTTCATTTCCCTACAAATGTAGTTGAGAAATTATAACAATTGACATTATTAATACAATCACTTATCGTTGTCTCAAAACGAAACAATTATCATGTCCATCAAGCAGTTCTGATCTTGTTCTGGCTAGTTGAGTGTGATTTATTCAAGTTCATTCGGCAGACTTGAGAATAGCCATTGTTACAAACCGCACCACTATAAACTTCAAGTGTCAACTCAAGAATCGGCAAATGGTTTCCGAGAAACGGATTGTACGGTCTTGGGCGCCTTCTCCGAACAATAATACACGGAGCCGAAATAAACAATGAGACGAATCAAGTCGCCTGTAAAAAGACACAAGTAAATAATGGAGACGGTCACAATGGCTCGACGGGATGCCACTCGAACTTGAATGTGTAGGACAAAACACCACAGGTACCTCTGAATGGACCTGCAAAGGGCAGAGAACGGTTTTTTGCCGGGAAGTCTTACCGCAGAGAGCATAGGCGCCTTCTTCAGGTCTTATCTTGGGTAGCGTATGAAAATTTGTTCGAGAAATGAGAATAGTATGATAAGATAGTTACCTTATATCAAAGGGATATTCACCATCTGTCATAAATTCCTTGTAGTGTTAATGCACCAATGCAGTTGAAAGCTTTATGACTTAATTACGAATTTACTCGTATGCACCAATTTTACCTATCTATTTTTGAGATTTGACAGATAGATTGATTGCAAACTTTGAATGCAGCAATCAAAATCTGGCCTTTGGTAGTAAGCAGACTTTTGTTAAATAAGCCCAAAAAGCAACACAGTTGTGTTTTAGTTAGCTTACACTCAGATTCTTATTTCCTATATATAGGTTATTAACATTACACAAGGCATTTGTTGAGTAGATGAAACTCATTCTTTTTTGGGTTCTATGCTGTTCAAGGATAAACAAAGTAGAGAAGAAAAGTCAAAGCTTCATTTGTAGGACCAGAGAAAAAACATTTTCATCACTTCGATGGAGAAATTCAACATCATAGCATCCGTATATAATCAGTCAAATACGTGGCGCCCTCGCAGCAAGAATCAGATGTTGAGAACTGCTGCGCGGAGGGCCACGAACATATCAGTGAATTCACCAATAGAAGGTGGAGGAATAAACTTGAAAGACTCCGTGTACACAACTTCCTCTGGAGGATGGGCAAGAGTCCACGAACACGTGGAGATGAATCATCAGAAGGTGCGGATGTTCGGGGAGTATTTTCTTGACATACAACAAACGCAACCCGACAGGACAGAGAAGCACTGTCACACCACATACATTGCCAATGTCTTCAAAAACAGACCAACTTTTCGTATGCTGGAGGAAACCCTCCTGAAAAAGATCACGGATTATGAGGTGTCTGAAACCATCAGAAAACTAGACAGAGATAAATCTCCAGGGCGCGACGGTGTTGAGGCGGTTTTACTCCGCAATCTTCTTCGTAAGGGCCTCGTACATCTGGTACATATTATCAACGCGGTTATTAAACACCAACATCACCCGGAGTGTTTAAAGCATGCCGAGGTAGTACCCATCTATAAAACAGGACAGGTTAAGAACTTGATGAATACCTACCGACCGATCTCGCTGCTCAGCACGGTTGCTAAGGTCGTTGATAAAATCCTGCTAAGCAGACTTCTTTGCCTGGAGAATAGGATGAAACTCATTCCTAAGAAACAGTTAGGTTTCCAGAGAGGTCGTTAAATGACCTCACAGCTGTTTCGACTGATCTACGAGGTGAAGGAGTCCATTCACCATGGAAAGAATAGGTACAGTTATGGTTCTGTTGGACGCCTGCACGAACATTTACAGTAAGGATAAACCAAGCCACCTCTATCACTCATGCAATTGAAGCAGGGGTCCTGCTTATCAACACATTTGTATTCTCTATATACGCACGACTATTCTCGGTTCCCGAAAACGAATGTGGTCTATGTGGACGATACCGCAATTTACGTGCATTCGTTCTCGAGCGAACTAAACCTCACAAAAACGGAATTAGTAAATTTCTCGAAGAAATTTACGAACGTGAAGATCTTAGGGAAGTTGAAAGTCAAGGAGAAATATGTTGACGAGCAGGAAATTGCAAGATATCTTTGAGTTATCTTGGATAAACGACTGAACCATCAGAAACACTTGAGTTTGGAGATCTAACGAGTGGGTGCAGCGGTTGAACGCACGTACCCGCTCATTGCACAGAACTCCAAACTCCGTCTTGGTAATAAGCTGCTCATTTACAAACAAGTAATTCGATCGTTTATGTTGAACGATTGTTCGGGACTCGCCATATGAAAATAATTATGGATAATGAAGAGACAGCTCAGCATTTTTTGAGAAAAGGAAAAATCTCAAATATGAACAAAACTATAGGAACATCAACATGCCAGCTGAAAGAAATAAGAAACAAATCAAGCAGGAATTATTAAACAGGATCAATAATGGGGAGACAAATTGTAGAATCAAATACATAAATAACGTACCAAGAATTGTTTCAATAAACAAGAAGTGCCCAACAGTAACAATGATGATGATATTTCCATCTACTACCAGAATTTCAGAGGTCTAAACAGTAAAGTAGATACATGTTCTTCAAATGTGAGTGATTGCGAATATAACATGATTGCTATCAGTGAGACGTGGCTGAAACCTGATGTAAATTCGAGTGAACTTTTTCCGACCAATTATGATGTTTACAGAAAAGATCGTAAGCTTAACCGATTAAATCTCTCTACTGGCGGTGGTGTATTGCTTGCTGTGAATACTACTATGAAAGCTGAGGTAATCAACACTCCTCAACTTGATGAAAACTTTCCTGGAATCTACCTCTTACTCTGTATATGCTACTCATCTCGTTATGTTTTCTATGTTGTATTTATTTACACTCCTCCATCTTTACTATTTGATGAATTTAATAATTTTATTGAATCTTTTGAGAGACAAAAACTTTTGCAGTCAAAAAGAGTCATAATCTTGGGTGATTTTAACTGTGCCAATTCCGTTGATAGCAATTCAGAAGATAAACAAACCCACACTATTACTAACTCTCTAACCTTTTTTGGATATACGACAACTCAATAATATTCCCAATAACTACAAAAAAATGTTGGACTTGGTAATGAGTAATATGTACCTTTTTTAAAAGAAGACCTATATCATCCATCACTATCCATTGTTCTAAATAGAATTTGTATCGAACAGAATAATTTTGGAATCGGTAGCAATAAGACTCACAACTTCAAAAAAGCAAACTTTCAAACATTATACAATGAATTCTTACACACAAACTGGGATATATTAGATACTCAAACTGACGCAAATATAGCTATCGAATATTTTTATAATAAATTCTATGATATCTTAGATAGGCATGTACCAATTCACAAGACTTATAAACGTACTTACCCGTTGTTGTATACAAGTGAAATTATTAGACTAATCAAACAAAAAGCAGAACTGCACAAGAAATATAATAATACACGAAATATTGCTTATTACCAAGAGTTTGAAAAAATTCGAAAAACTGTTAAAGAAAAAATTAAAGAGGCCTATGCTAATTCTCTTCAAAAATTCAGGTCCGGAGTCATTCTGGTCCTTTATACATAACAAAAACTAAAATTCTAGAATTTCTGCATAAATGTTTTACGGTGATGAATCATTTGAACACCTTCAAGAAATAGTAAATACCTCTGGTAAATACTTTGAAAGTATCCTGAGCTGGAAAAAATTCAATTCAATATCACTTATAACACAGTAGATATCAGCTGTGAACCAATAAATGTAAAAGAAATTTCAGATGCGGGTTGCAAACTCAAAAATAAATTCACTTCAGGTTCTGACAATATTCCATCCTTCATTATAAAAGAATGTCTGAGAGTATTAGTTCATCCATTGCGTATAATCTTACATTTAATTCTTAGAATATCGTCCTTTTCTGATATATGGAGAATTTCAAAAATTCGTCTTGTTCACAAATCTCAAGACCGTGCTCATATCAGTAATTATAGACCAATTTCAATCCTGAATAACCCTGCTAAGGTATTGGAGATTATATTGTATAATCCCATTTATCTAGCAACTCAACATGTCATTTCTGAATCTCATCATGGTTTCATGAATTCAAGTTCTACAATCAGTAATTTATCCATTTTTAGTCAATACTTATGTGAATCATTAGACCAAAGAGGAAAAATTCATGCGATGTATACTGATTTCTCCAAGGCCTTCGACAAAATAAACCATAAAATACTCCTAAAGAAAATTAATTGTTTGGGTTTCGACAATATTTTTCTAAAGCTTTTGAAATCATATTTGAATAATAGAAGACAGTATGTCTCATACAATGGCTTTTACTCACAAAACTATATTGCAACCAGTGGAGTCCTCCAAGGTTCCAACTTGGAGCATTGTTATTTTTGATATTCATTAATGATCTTTGCGAGACACTAGATTGCAATAAATTAATGTTTGCAGATGATTCAAAATTATATGTTTTGTTTCTAATTTGGATGATTGTATAATACTACAGGAACAAATGAACTCTTTACATGATTGGTGTTTGAAAAATCACCTTTTCTTAAATATTTCTGAATGTATTGACTTTCCTTAGAAAATCCAATATTGTTTTTTACCCATAAACAATTGATAATAGAATTCTTGAACATATTGATAATATTAGAGACTTAGGAGTACACTTTGACAATCAGCTTACATTTAACTCTTACCTTAACGAAATTACTGAATCAGCATGATTCAGTACATCTTTAAAAATTGTAGGAACTTTAATGATATCACTGCACTTTCATCTCTTTTCTACAGTCTAGTAAGATCCAAACTAGAATATGGATCACTGATATGGAATCCCATTTACATAGTCAATTCTCAATAACCATCGAGAAAGACCAAAAAAGTTTTTAAAATTTCTATGCTTCAAGGTTGATGGAGTTTATCCTCCAAGAGGATCGGATTATATGAATATACTACGCAGATTCGATTTCGTAGTTTTTTAGAAAAGCGCAGAAATCAAGCATCCATAATATTCCTACATAAGCTATTGAATGGTGAAGTTGACTCCTCTGTACTATTATCACAAAAAGATTTTCATGTGCGAGATTGGAATCGAGATTCAATATCACTTTTAAGTGCAAAAGAGCTCAAACAAATATTATGTCTAAAGCTCCAATTAATGTGATGTGTTCAAATGCTAACAAATTATCAAATATGTGTGATATTTTTAATTGCAGTAAGAGTGAATTAAGAAATAAATCTCGAGCATATCTATAAGCAATTTGGGAATCAATCATGGATGTAATCTTTTTATTTTTATGTTGTAACATTCTCAAAATTTTTTGTAATTATATTGTAATTTCTATCCTTTGAAAACTGCCTTGTAAATGGTTCCTGTTGGGCAATGAATGCTATATTATTATTATATTATTATTATCTCTGTGATATTAAGCAGTGTGAAAAAGGCAAAATAAATATTTTTGATTTCTGATAATGTCATCTGAGATGATGACGTGTATATGTGTTCGTGGTCAGTAATTTGGTGTATTATAGTTTGAGTTGAACTGCGTCGGTAGTTTTCATATATTCGACGTTTCGGTTTTGCTGTGAAGCCATTTTCAAGAACCAATTGGAACTGAAGTTACATGACTGGACGACGTGGTCGTAATCTACCTGACCCCCAAGTACCGTCACTGACTTTGTTCTTGCTTCGTTCAGTTCCAGTTGAACAGCGTTCAGAAGTCGAAATATAACTTGTGCGAGCTGGGGATTAACGAGGTATAATCTTTCGACAAGCGATTTTGAGCACGTTGGAAGGTAATATGAATATAGGGCTAGTAGGCTGTGGTCAAATGGAATCAAAGTTACCAAACGGTTCGTCTGCTACTGCTACTGCGATAGTGCGATGACTGCGAGGACAAAAATCACCTATCTCGAAATCAACGTACATACCACTGATGATGTCTGCCGCATTAGCAGACGAAACGTACTCCAGGTTCCATTCGACCACGGACAAAAATTCCACCATCGCTTCCGCCATTGCGGACTTTAATGTAGACTAGTTGTTGCCACAGCTTCACCGGCGTAGATTTCGATTTGTCACATTAAGTTTCGTAGCAAACCATTTTCAACAAATAGTTACATAATTTTTTTACTAACCCAAAACCTCAGTTTTCCAAGTTCAAAACTTACGAAATTCAATACAATCTTCAAACCCCTATTTTTCTCCCTTTGGGGTCGAAATTCCTGATTCCCTTTCTTGATGCTTATGTACGTTATACAAAGAACCTATTGCATATTTCAAGATTCTAGGATCAGTAACTTCGGCTGTAAGTTAATATAAGAGTTTCAGCCAATTAATAGGTACCCACTTCTTTACTTTAAAAATACAGTAACTAAAAAAATATGCCTACTGCACTGAGTAATGAATAACTTCTAGAATTGAATTATGTTGCCTACAAAGAAATTTCGCAAAACTAACACAATCTTCAACGACGTCTACCCTCACGCGTTTGTCCACGTTCGGGTCGCGTTCTCGGCGATGGCGCTTCATTACTTAAACCATCCCTCTACCCCTGCGCATTATCCCTCGTCGTCTTACAGTAGATGCGATGCGTAAACGGCTTACTGCATTCCGTCAAGTTAATCTTATCGTGATAACTTTTAATATATTCGTCCAAATTACTAAGTGCAAAAGACAAAGTTTATCTCAATGAAGTACACAAAACGAAAATTGTATCAACCCACTTGTTCTGAACCCGTGTGTTTACATAAAAACCATTGCAGCCTCTTTCTCCTAATGATATTCGCTATTTATTTATTTTTCTTGCTATTTATAGAGTTATTCAAACAGTAACGGGTATCGCTACATGAGTTACAATAATAAATGTCTTTTAGAACCCTTGGTGAATTTTAAACAAATATTTGAACGCATTACGTGAATGTGGTATAATTCAATCATTCACGGCACGAGTTAAGATTATTTATAGTGAAGTAAATAATTCGCAAACATTCACGATATGTTCTTTTTACATTGTATGCTGCTTTGAAAGTGGTTGAATGTTTCATGGTGAATTTTATTGGTTCGGACTTTCGTTGTCTAATATGATTCTACTATGATTCGAAATATATGAAAGAACAAATAAAATCAGAATGAAATATCAATTATATTAAACAATGAAACGTGAAATGAAAATGACCACAGAGTAAAAAAGAAGTGAAAAATGAAAAAAATAAAAACAAAATATGCAAAAAATTAAAAAATAAATCGAAAATTTATATTCTAATAAATCATTTTTCTATCTGCATTCACCGGACAACAAGCTATTTTTCTTTATTCTATGGTGGTCATTCAAGGCGTATTTTGAAAGACAAACTTTTCTGGTTTAGATATCGAAGATGCGCCGAGTTTCGATCATTTATCCAATATATTTTTTATCTCAGTCCTCAGAGCTCATTTCGTAGATCCCAAATTTTTCAGTTTCTATTTTTTTTTAACATAACACAAGCACTACAGGAAAATCCTGTCAGTATATGTTATTATATACTGATAGGTCTTAAACTTGAAACGTTTGTTGGAATATTGAGGGTAAGGAATAACTAATTTATTGAGGTTATGTTTGTTTGGGTCCTCGCTATCATTTTTATTATCAGTTGCAGAAATTTATTCGTTTTATCGAGTTTTAACATGGTTATTAACTCGAAAATAGCAGCTCAAAAGCTGTAGGGAAGCTAACCTCAGAAATAAACAATGACAAGTTTATTGTGAAAATAACCTATGGAAGTAAAATAAATTCGCATGAGTTCGAAACGAGTTTGATTATATCTGAATTGGTTGTATCTATGGTGAAGATAAATATAAAATTTACTTACAAGGAAGTTTTCACGTTTCTAAACTCAGACGAGCAAAATTCTTTATTTGCTGCGAGTAAATCTCCCAACATTGATACATCAATCATGGACAAATTTGAGCTATTTGCCTTGAAAAGAGCTTGGCTTTATTTTATTGAAAATTCCAATAATCTGATTTTTTAAAAATAAAACTAAAGCAGATTTTTAATTTTTTTACTACGAATTCTCCCCTAAAACCATTCAAACGACGATTTTTTTACATTGTCGTTATGTCTGTTGTCAAAGTTTGTTGAAAAATACTTACGAAAGGTGAGGTTGTACATAAGAAGCAAGCAAAAAATAATGTATTCAGTTAAAAATGAAATAGTTAAAGTCTAACTCTGTGCAAGAACTAATATTAAAATACTTCCAGCTGATAGATGTGAAGATGATAATAATTAATGTCGATTATGAAGATACATTATCTCATTCAAGATTTCACAAAAAGTCTTCCTTCAATTACGCTTCAACTACTTCCTTCAATTACTCTTGCCAACCACAAGGCCGTACGATCGATTTCTACTTGCTATCGTCCAACCTGTGTTAGGAATCACACGTTAAAAGGTAAGACCATGTAGTCCTCAGCTTGCACAAGTTTCAATTTTTGAGAGTTGTCGTTCATAAAAGAGCGACAACTGGTGAACGGAAAAACATATTTTTTCAAACAGACAGATCAACAATTTTCCATTCATTGAAAAATTGTACACCTGTTTTGGAATCTTTAGTTGAATATTTGTGATATCGATACAGAGAATGGAAATGTATTGCAAGAAAAGTTGGTGAATATCCTGAAAAAGCTGAATGTTATTTCATGAAGGTGAAGTTTAAATTTATTAACGATGCTATTGTAGCGGCTATTTTTATACACCGAAGTGGTAGTTTTCGCAAGTAATTTACGTTTTCTTCTTTTCGTTTTTTTTGCCCTCTTCTTGCTCAAACTTGATATCAACAGTATATGACGTATTCAAAAACAACCTTCTATGTGAGTTTACAATACCGCAACACGTGTTTCGCTATACACAATACAATTGTGATGCCTGAAAGTGGAAATATTACATTACAGTGTGTTTTTTGAATATATTATAATGGATTCTCATTTAGTATCTGTCAGTTCTATCATAACAATATATGAAGTAACCACCATTCCAATCTAAGCTAGCATGCCAAGTGTATTCCTATTCATTTTGAACAGAAAAATCCATTGTGTCATAGATCACTTTTCATAGTTTTAACCTTTCTGAAATGACTTCGTTTTTAATGGACAACCATGTAGACCTGCCCACTTCGGAGGTTGTAACTACCCATGAGCTAAACCATTGGCAGAAATTATACCCTTGAGAAGCACCTCACAGAATAAAAGAATGAAAAGAATATACCTGTTATGCGGCAGGTATAGCTTTCAACCTTAGTGAGCTTTGTACTGTATAATTTTCCTAATGAAATGTGTGAAAGTCAACTTATCAGTTTCAAAAGCGATAAATTAAGCTGGAATAAAGGTACAGTTCATAGGGTAGATAATATTTATCATTTGAAATTTGGCAGGGAACCTATTTTATTGAAGAATATAAAATTTTGGGAAACATTATTGTATTTTTTTGCAGAATATTAGTATTTATTCTACTCTGAAATGAATATTCCATTATTTGAAAGCTATTTTTTTTGAAGGAGTTAATGTTTCATGAGATTTTTGGGTTGCCTACCTTCCAGAATCTGATAAACGAATGAATCTAGATCGAAAGAGAATTTGCTTATGTTTGATAAATGGAAAACTGAAAAATTCATCTCGAAAACTCACTACGTGATATGCACTTTTGAAAAAAAATCAGTAAGTTTTCATGTTGATGAATTTTGCCTATTAATTAAGATGAAATTAGGAAAGAATGATTTATATACTTAGCTTTTCTCCTCAACTATCAAGTTTTGAAATACTATCCCTTCCCGTTCTGAAAACTCCATTTGTAAGCTGTAGAAACAATCTGCCAAAGGAATAAGTCAAAATTGCAATTGACAACACTGTATATTATTCAATGTTGTATAAGTTAAGTTTGATTGACTCAGTTTTTCTTAAAGTGATCAATATGATCTCCAATCATTTCATTAAGTCATAACCACTTTCTTCTCAGTCAATATGTTCAATAAAATCATTTTGTTTCTATAATGCGGATCATGACACATTCTGCACATATTCTCTCGTTAACTACTATTTCGGTAATTTCCATATTTTCACTATTGTTGACAACGTCTTGAATATGTGGGTCAGAGTGATTCGTGTTATTGAGATCTTTCGATATGTTTCCTCTACATAAGTTTGAGTGACATTCGATTATTTCCTCACATAATTCGTAAATCTTCACAACACTTTCAGAGGGATAAATCAAATAACCCTTGTCCTTAACCCATAATAAAGCATAATTATAGTTGGTTCCATTAGAAAACAAGCTATCAATGCACCGATGACAATGTAAAAGTTACTTTTGAGAAAATAATAGTCTACCAGATAATATTATTTTGAATTAAACATTAAATTTGTTACTATAGCAATTTATTATGCATTTATTTATGCATTTGTAAGTTATTTAGCATGATTTTTAAACGGTTTTATTTAGCTTGCCGTGTTTGTTAGGGTCAAATTTATTATTAGCCAAATGGATCTGATATTTGGTACACACATCTAGTTTTGATGACAATACAATTTAATAAATTCTGTATCACTGTAAATTCAAGATGGCCGCAGCTAAAAAATGGTGGATTACATATTTTTTGACAACTACCTCAATATGGGTATCAAATGACAGGACTTGATTAGTACTATAGTAGTACATTATGAAAAACTTGAAAATAAAATAAGTGAAAAACAATTTTTATTTCAAACGGTTTTATTTAAAAAAAAATGTTAATTATGATGTACTGGAAGCTGAAAAAGAATTCAGAAAGTCCTAGGTAGCAATCACCATACCACTCTCCTCAGCAATCTACGGTATTGATCAGATGAAAAAATAATAAAATCGTTGGGGGTAGCGTAACCTGATTCAATTGTTATGCCCAACGATTTTATTATTTTTCCATCTGATCGATACCGTAAATTGCTAAGGAGAATGGTGTGATGACTGCTACCTAGGACCTTCCGAATTATTTTTCAGCTTTTAGTACATTATATACAACATCATTATTTTTTTTTTTAAATAAAACCGTCTAACATATTTTTTTCTTATTTTATTCAAAGTGAATTACATAAAATAATAAAATAAATTATAACTTTCGAGCGGGTACGGTTCATACTATTCTGCAACTTTTCATGGCCTGAAACGTAAACATACGAATATTTTATTAAGTTACCTATGAAATGTCACACCAAAAAACGCTTTATTATTGAAACACACTAAAACAGAACACTGAACCATTTCGATTTCGAAAAACAAACGTTAAATGCCTTTTTGAAAGAAGGGTACTATACGAATACTGACTCACGACTGACACGCTTCGATTTATCTCACTATAAGTTTACCATACGATTTGAGTGCTTATTCCCTTGGTTTCTACTTCTATGGTAGCATAGATTCAACTTGGTATCAGTAATTGTTTCACTCTTTGACATATCTCGAAAAAGAATAAAAATAGCCAATTTGGCTTGGAATCGTTTCATTCCATCACTTTTCACAACTTAATTGTCATTTTTACACAAATGAAAAAATGGCTTTTATATTTTCACATCAATTGATCAGAATTGTAAAACTTATTGGATAATTAATAATATCTTTATACCTCATGCATTTAGCCAATAATGATGATTTCCAAAATGACATGTCAGTTTTCAAAATTTTTTTCGTGAAACTATACTTTGTCCATCTAAGCAACAGAGTGCTCCAAAACAATATCATGCATAATGCACGTGATCTCCCAGACAAGGCTGCTTGTACAGAGTCGCACTAAAGAACAACCAAATTTTTTGTTTAATAATAATACAACCTCAGTATCATAATATAAAAGATATATTGAATATCGTTCGTGAATAAAGTATGTTTGGGAATACTTATTCTACATAACCGCTAATATGTTACATTGCGACTATTGGAGACTGATTTTTATCCGTGACATGCGTAACCGTTACCAATTCATCGTTACGTAACGCCGTACCTGTTCGATTAGTTGCGAAATGATATGCTTCATTTCCTGAATCATTTTGAGTTTTTGGTGTATAAGTTATTCCGAAATGTAACCGAAGAGGTACGAAACAACGCTGCCTACAACAGGCAACGATACGCCAAACGTATATACGAATACGCGTCCCTACTTGTGGCCGAGTGTAGCCTAATAATTCTTTGATGCGACGCGACGGCTAAAAACCGACAAATGGTGGCTCAGTGGTAGTGATAAAAATGCAAAAGAACTTACCGCAACGTAACGTGTTTTCGGTTTCGTTACGGGTTATTCATTACAAATGGAAACGTATCTATAACCGTCGCATTAAAGGATTGTTACGTTACGCATGGTGATGAGTTGGGACTATGTATCAGGTATCTTTTATTTATTGTGTATCTGCGATGCGGCATTGAATCGTACAAACATCGTTCGGTAACGTTATGGAATAATTGATACGGCCACAACTCAAAATGAGTCTGGAAGCAAACCGTGGCGTATCACAACGGGTCGCTATTCACAAATTGAAAATGGTGGAAAATGAGATGATGGTCGAAAAAAAAACGTACAAAGGCTCATTCTATCCGAAATGATATATAGAAAAGTGGCTGAAACAATTTTACAGCACATAGAAAATTGCCAAAGTTGTAAACAAATCAGGATGTAAAAAAAGTTATTATATTCTTGCAAATATTTCAAAAATATTAAGAATTATGAAATTTCAAAAAACATCCTTGAAGAGGAGGAAATTCCCAAAAAAACACCACCCGAAACTCTATCTATATTATTTATAATTATAGTTTAATACCGAAAATAGGCCTCCACTGGTGAATTTGGGCATCTAGAGCGAATACTTCACAAAAAATATCAATTTAAAAATTTATAAAAATCACGGTCTATTGTGAATAATAAAAAATAGATTCTTCTTGAAAAAATTTCTTGAAGGTAGTTTAATGTAAAAGTTTGAAAATGTCCTTATAGGACGAAACTGCAGTAACTTTAGTTACGAATAA
>WOGR01004727.1:0-14445 GCA_015342045.1 Leptinotarsa lineolata | reverse complement strand
TACCACCGGAATTGAAATCATTAAGTGTAAATTTATTCAAAATAAGGATAAAAAACTTTCTTTTGACGCATTGTTTTTATTCCACTGAGGAATACATCGAACATTTCAAACTTTGCAGGGAATAAAATTCGCCCCGCCCAATTTTCCAATTTTATGTACTTTCTATGATTTTTTTAACTATCGTTCCTTGTTTTAATAATATTTTATAGAATTACAGTATTTTCAAAAATTATAGGTTATATTTCAACAAATAATATCCTATTGTATTGCCTTTTTTAATATGATATGCTACAAACAATCATGTATTGTAATGTAGTCAAATGAATATATTCTATTCTATTACATTATAATATTAAAATACATAAAATTTAGGTAATAACTTGAACTTTCCTCAAGTTGAACGATTTCAGTATCAAATAGTTCCACCTAGATTAGTTTAAGTTATCACTTCAGTCGGGCGTCTCGAGACACATACGTTTTTTTTTATTTTCACTTGGTTTTCTGTTCCTACAGATTTTTTCTTTGTATGCAAGGGTTTTTTACATGATTATTGAAGAGGAAGTCGAATAAATGGGTTTTAGTTGAGTAGATATTTTAATCACTTGAAACATGAAGAGTCTCAAGCTTTTATTGTTCTTCTAGAATGCAATTCTCAATTGCATTAACCTGTGCAAATATTTGTAGCACACATTTTCTGAATTCAGAACATTTATAATTGTTTGGGAATTCCTCATGTCAAACAATGTTTTACTCATTTTGATATTTGATTCACTACATTGTCTGTCATAGATCTCTCGTCGGTAGTACTATGGTCATAGATACAACGATTGAACTCTTTGATGTATGGTTATTTATATTATCACGGATATTTTTCATTCAATATTATGAATCACGGAATATATATTTTAGATTTTAACTCTTTTTTGATTTCTCCCAGTTTTCCTATTTTGAATTCTACGAATATTGCAATAGTTTTGAATAGTGACAACATTTACGAATAAATTTCATTTTTATCAATATTAGACCCAAATTAACGCTCTACCTTCATTTTTAAATATTGAATGGACAACGCAATCGGGCATCATTGTGAAATTTACGAAAACTGCATTGCAGAATTAACCGATAATAATTTATCATATGATACCAGAGCAAAAACTTGTAAAATATACATAAGTATGCCAGAACATGTATTTCGCAAGTTTTTTTTGATCTGCCATAGATCTTATTGTGGTATAAGGTTAGAGTTGATGATGTTCTATTTTAAAGCCCTCTGTTCTGAGTAAACAATTGGATTGAGAAGTGGCAATAAAGACTCCACTAGACAAAAATCTTGAACCAAGAATATGAAATACAAACGAAGGTTCCAACAGCAGTTCGAAGCCATAGGGGAGCTTCTGTATGCCATCATTATATACAATCAGAATCTGAAAAATAAAAGGAGCTGAATCAATAGAGAATCTGCTGATGGGCAAACTGAAAAGTTCACCCCGAAAAGTTACTGCGTAATAAATATAGCGGAAGAGTCCAATTAGTCAGTAACTTGTCGTATTCATAAATTTTGCCTACAAATTGAATAAATCAATTGAGACATTTCGGAAAACAATCATTCTTCGTTTTTGAAACCTGAAAATCCCTATGAAACTTCCAAATTGTGATAGCTCTAATTCTTATGACATACGTCAAAACACTGAAATGTCCAGATGTCATGTATGATAGTCTACATGAACATATACACTGGATGTTTTTTGAGAATTCAGTTAAGGTTCATATTTCCATTTTCAACCTGTTTTCTTAGTAGTGGCAACCATGTACCTACGATTCATTTCCACAGAGCTATCCGAAATACACTTGTTCTTTGCTAAAAGATCACCTATATGTGGATTCTTTGAGTTTGAAAATTTTTTCATGAGTTTATTTGGTGATGATTTTTGTTTCACTTCATTCTATATAGCGTGGTTATCACATGATTTCAGAATATGCTCCGCTATCCCCGACACTGTCATCTGTCTTTCCTTAAATATTCACGATGTTCATTTTTTCTCGCATCTAGGGTTCTTGAGGTTTTGCATAGATAACTTTTTCACAGGAATGTATTGTGAATACAATCTTTTGTTTTTTAATCGTATTTTTGGGATTAGTTGATGACAAAAGAGATCTAAATGTGTTGGTAGTTCTAAAAGTTGTTCTTACATTGTGGTGATTGTGGGATCTGCATATGTTATGTATTTTTTTTACAAACTTCATTGAGATCTCATCCCACAAACTGCTCCGGATGTGCGTTTTCTCCAAAACCATTTTGATGATAGTTATTTCCTCTCTTACAGTATGAACTGAATTAATTGTAAACTGTCTATGCCCTATCATACAAACATTTAGCTATACCTTTTTGACGCAAGCATATCAAGAGTATTTATCGATGTTTTGATAAGAGAAAGTTAATTATGAACTTCTCTTCCTAATGCAAATTTCATCGGGGGTTCTCTTAACCAACATATTTCAATAAAATTAATCAAAAATATGGAGGCAAACGTTCATTTGAAAATACTCGTTGTAGGAATATTTGTTATTGTGCAGATACTACGAATTGGTTGCGCTCTATATTATTTTTTGCATGTAAAATGTATCGACTGTTATGGTGAGACGGTAATGTTAAGAACTCCCTGAGCCGCATAAGAGGTATCATATCTATTTGCGGTGCCATCAGCCATGTAATGTAGCCTATTATCAGATACTGATAGAATGATGTTTGTATTCATTATGCTGCATAATTTTCCCTCCCAACCAAAATAATATTTATCTTATATAAATATAATATTCAAAAACTAAAGAGAACGATTTTTGAAGTTGAGAAGTTGTATATTTTTTGAAAAATTCACCTGAAGAGTTTTTGCAGAGTTGTTCTCACTCAAAAAGATAGGGGAAGTTGAGTTTAGTTAGTTTTCTTTTCTAAATTTGAACCGAATTAATTTTTATATCAAACAAAATCTGAGAAAAGTTTGTATCCCAACTTCATTGAGTCAGTTGAATTTTATGTCAAAATCGGAAATATATGGTTCTTCGTGAATTCATCAATACTTTCCATGGTAATAATCATACAATTTGTCTGGACGCTTTTCGTGTTTCTACCGAGGAAGTTATGGTGTTAGTAAAACGCGTCTAGAAATGAAAAGGTTGATGAAAATTGTTTAATTATTATCATTGTGGTTAAGTGGTAGAGCATAACCTCACTAGGTTTTACGTAGTGGGCTACTGAATTTCGCCTTTTAGGTCAGCAATCACGCGTAAATGAATGTAAAACACATTTGTTTCGTTTTCTATTCTATTATAATAGAGATATATTATTATTATAGTGTTATTCATTTTCATCAAGCAATGGGTCAGTCCATTCATAATTATCAACACTTGTTGGCAGTGGAAACCAATAATAATATTTTTTTTACATCAATTAGCGTTCTTATACTTTTATATTTCATGCTCGTTGTTCGTTCCTTTCCATTTCTATGATATTATTTCACTTTCAACAAGATCATAAAATATTCTATTGTCTAATATTCTGTCATTTTTTTATTTGATTCGATTTCGAATCTATTAACACCTTTTTAGATAATAGAAGTGCAAATCTCTGATATTAGCCACTTAAAGGTTTTCGGATGATTTGTCAAAAATATATAACAGTTTCATATATTTTTTATATTTTTTTCAGGAATATAAGTCGAAAACCCCAAAATAATGTTGGCATTCAGTTAGTGTGAAGTATGACTTTACCTTACTAACTTGAGAGAATTCTCTGATATCATCAATCATTTACTAATTTTGATGGAGTTTTCCTAATCTCAAAACTCATTTTCTTTCAGCAAGTAATTGCAATTGAATAATTTCATTTCACTCTAAAATAAATACGCTTCAGCGGTTCTTGGCAGTCAATTTTCATCTATATAATTGATTTGACAATTGGAAATACCTACAAGAATTTCTTGGACTATCAGTAGTGTACGTGTTATACATTATTGAGTTTCATTTTCAATGTAAGCGTTGATCATTTATTCTGACTGTTTACACCACTCTCATTCATCGAATATGCTATATTATATTGTCATCAGAATTACGAAATATCAGACTCAATTGTGAATTCGAACAGTTGTTTGAAAAATTCCGGTTATTGAGATACTCATTCAAAGCTGATGAATTATCGAATATTTCACAGCATAAAAAATACCCAAAGAAGGATATCCAGTATCAAAATGAAATTTAAAAAAGGGGGCATTTATTGGATTAGTTCTACCTTAAGCACTGTTTTCCAGAACACATTCCTTCAAACAGATCGACCATCTTTCATGAGTGATTACTAATCACTCATGAAAGGTAGAACTGAAATAAATCCAAAGGCTCGTCCAGAAGAGTGTTTTGGTGTTAGGGAAGAGTGCTAATCACTTATTAAAATTTGTAACAAATTCCTTTGGTTCTCAATTCTATATCGATTCTGTGATGCATCAAGTTTCAATTTCTATTTATAATGGAAATCTACTATATTATTGAAATTTGCGAGATACATGGGTTATTTCTAAGGCAATAAGGTACGGCCCTGGTTTTGGAGAAAACGCGGGATTGTTGTATTTTGATCCACCTGCACGGACACTTTAGGTTAATGTATGCTTTTAAAAGCTATTTCAACGTTTTTTGAAGCTGCTACCCTTTTTGGTCAGGTAATATATGGAATTTCTATAAAAAGGTGTCGCTCTGCAAAGTAACACGAAGATCGTTAACAAATTAACAATACATTCGTCCCAAGAAATATATCAATAAGTATAACTTATCCTATGACGTGAATCTTCTTGTTGACAAAGTGAAGGTGATAAAATCTTTTTTTTTTAATAAACTATTTGAATACACTGTTTTACGAAGACAAAAAATACAAAAAGTATTGTTATGTCTCACACCCTAGAATCGACTTCGAACAACCGAGTTGTGAAACTTCATATGTTTTGAGCGTTCATTTGTTTTTTCATTCGTCTTTCAACAATGGTTCTGGTATAAATTGAAAGAAGTATATTTTCAAGACGGATTAGTCTTGGGAAATTGCTTTGACATTCTTCATCTTTATAGAAACGAAAAACTCAGTTGAGTTGAGAATAAAATTTTTACAAAGATATGTATATCATGCATAGAAGTTTCAGTCACAAAATGGAAGAAAAAGCATTTCCGAAACAACTACTTCCACATGGAACATTCAATTCTACAAAAAAAAGTCCTTTTGAAACTACTACTTCCATATGAACATTGATTCATATGAAAATCACTTTTTATCATTCAGTTTGTACTCCAAACATTCGTTATGGAATTGAATCAGATATCATTCATTGAAACGCTACAAAATATACTATATGAAAGAGTTACGATATAAAGTTCCACTTACGTGTCATCCAATGGCGAACTTCGATGTTTCGGAATGAGACGCTTATTGCCCCATCAGCACCGTTTTGGATAACATTACAAGTATAATTAATATGGAAGTAGTTGTTCCAAAAGTAATTTTTTTCCGTGTAAATTGAGGTTCATGTGGAAGTAGTTGTTTCTGGTGGGCTTTTTCTTTCAGTTTGTTCTAAAAGTAGCTTTTATGTACGATATACACATCTTTGTGAAAAATTTATTCTCAACTTGATTGCTTTCTTCCTTCCTTCGAAAGGTACAAGCAGAAAGTCAAAAACTTTACTTTCCAGGAAATTTCGGTATGTTTTCTCAACATTTGTCTGTTTGGAGCCCTTTCATTAAAATTTGAAATAAAAATTTCAATGCTTCAATTAGAAACTCTTCCATTCTTACATATCCTAATTGAAGTATTTTTCTTGTTACTTTTTTTGAGAAAAATTATGCCATTTCAAAGTATTTGATTGATTTCATGAAAGTAATTGAAAAAAGAATACTGACTTCAGTGAGACACCATTTATTTGAATTTACAGATATACAAAACCTTTCAATTTGGAAACTAAAAATAGTTTCAGTAATATGGTTAGCTAACTTGTTTAGCATCATTAGGAGCATAAGTATTTTTGATTGTGTGGGAAAAGTATTCTCAATAGATTGGAAGTGCATGTTTTTCAAATAATGATTCATTAGGGGTTCCAAATAAATATATGAAAATTTTATAAGTGAAAGTTTCACATATATGTTTGTGTACGCTTGTATGTTTGTTTGTTTGTCCACACACACATTTACGTCGCTTCAGAAAATATTGCAAGTTTCATCAAAATGGGTTCAGTAGTTTTCAACGTATCGACGTGACTGCCTGTCTTTTTGATTCGAGCTATAGGTGCAGTATCGAAAGAGAAATATTTCGATAACCTTGATCTCATTCATGTATATGTAGAAAAAATTAGTCACACTGTTCAATTCCTTGGCGAGAACTGAAAAATCAATAATATGATTTTCAGGCCATCCGATGAATTATTGAGTCGATTTCAAAATAAATTCAACTCAAATAGAAATAATTGTTATATACGAGAGTGGTCTGAAAAGTTTTCGACCTCAATATGAAGATAACAGCACTGAATTTCGTTGTTCATCTGTTCACAATTACTCATCAAAGTTTCAGTCATTTTGGATGCGCAGTTGTTATGTAATAGTCGATTAAGTGAGTTGATGTGAGTGTTTTTATGAAAATGAACAGAATCTAGTGTCGAACAGTCAGCCTACGCAAATAAAAGTTGCGATAAGATTCTGTGTATGGGGACTCTGCACCATCATTTAACACAGTGAAATTTTGGACAGCTGAATTGAAACGTGGCCGTTTGAGCTTGGAAGATGGTGAACTACCGACGAAGTTCACCAAATTGTGCTAGACGACCGCCGAGTTGAAGTGAGGGAGATAGCAGAGGTTATGAACATGTCGAAAGAACATACTAAATCAACATTTTGGTATCTCCGCGGGTTGAGTGCCGTGTTTGCTCACGTTAGACGTGTTCAAATGAACATTTCCAACGCTCTGCTGGCGCAGTTTACACGCAGTAAATCCGAATTTTCGCTTCGATTAATTAATGTAGATGAAAATTGAATACACCATTATACGCCCGATACAAAAATTCAATCCAAACAGTGGACTGCAAAGAGAAAACAGGCTCCAAAAAGCAAAAACTGTTTTTTCGGCTGGGAAATGTATGGCGACTGTTTTTTGAGATAGTCATTGAGTTATTTCAATCGAATATCTTCAGAAAGAAAAACCTATTACAGAAGTATAATACACATCTTTACTTGACAAGCTGAAGGCAGAACTTGTGGAAAAACAGCCACATTTGCAGAAAAAAAGAATCCTGTCTCACCAAGACAACGTACCATTTTACACCTCAGCGGTGGCTGTGGCAAAAATCCACGAATTACGGTTTGATCTGCTTGACCATCCGCCTCACTTACCAGATCTAGCCCCAAGCGACTTTTTTTTGTTCCCTTATCAAAAAATTGCGCTCGGAGGATACATATTCTCATCAAATGAAGAGGCAATCACCATCGTGAACAATTATTTCACGAGTGTTATTTGAAAGGGTTATAGAGATGGGAGCATCGCTTGGAGAAGTGTGTAGAGTTGAAAGGAGAATATGTTGAGAAATGGTCTGAAAAAATCTGTCTTTCTTAGGTTGAAAACTTTTCAGGCCACCCTCTTATGACAGATAAATAAATGTTTTTTAAAAAATTCAATTTTATAATTCAAGCTGCCTTCGAAGGCGATACAACGATTATACTGGTTATATATTTTTTCGATACCATTTTTATAGTGAGGTTTGTCTTTATCCTCAAAATAGTCCAACGGTTCAATGATTACCTCTTCATCGGAGCTGAATTTCTTTCCAGTGAGTATTCCTTTGAGGTCTAAGAATAGGAAAAAGTCGCTGGGGGTCAGATCTGGTGAATACGGTGGATGCGGAAGCAAATCGAAGCCCAACTCATGCAATTTTGCCATCGTTTTCGTTGATTTGTGACACTGTTCATTGTCTTAGAAAAACAGCACTTTTTTTGCCCTTCAACTGCTCCAATAACGCTTTGTCATAGTCGTTGTTGATTTTTGCCTTTTCAAGATAGTCGATGAATATTATACCATGCGCATCCTAAAATACTGACACCAAAACCTTGCCAGCCGACTGTTGCATCTGTGAATGTTTTGGAGTCGGTTCACCATGTGCAGTCCACTCAGATGACGTTTTTTTTTATTCTGGTGTGAAATGATGTAGCCATGTTTCATCCATTGTCACATATCGATGCATTCATTCGGGTTTATTATGGTAAAACAGCTTCAAATAGTGCTCAAATGATAACGAAGTTGTTTTTGGTCGATTATGAGCTCGCGTGGCACCCTTTTTGAACAGAGCTTTCGCACACACAAATAATCATGCACGATATGTCCAACACGTTTCTTCGATATCTTTAGAGCCTCAGCTATCTCGTTAAACTTCACTTTACGGTCATCCAAAATTATTTTGTGGACTTTCTTGATGTTTTCATCGGTAACAGCCTGTTTGGGGCGTCCATTAGGTGCTCATTCCACCTCGTTTCAACTTATCAAATCATTTCACAACGGTTGATTTTCCTGATGCAAAGTCCGAATAATATTTATCAAGCCAAGCCTTAACTTCATCAGTATTCATTTCGTCAAAAAGCAATACTTCATTAAGACACAAAATTCCTTTTCATTAATATTCTTCGAACTAACAAAAGTTGCTCTACTCTTAATGTATCCCACAAATTAATGGTCCGATAGCTGTGAAATTTGAACACATATTCTTTGAAGGTTAGGGTTAACTAAAACTCATATGGATTGAATAATAGTAGCGCCATCTGTGTATTAGCTTACAAACTTTTCAGCCCACCTATCGTACCTACTTATGACTTCGTGTGGGTTAGTGAGCTTCCACTCAAAAAACCATGGCTATTGTGGCATGCCCACTCTAGAATAATGGATATTTACTACGTATCTTTTTATTCGTGCTGGAAATAGAAGGGTTGACATTTGTATGTGAATGACAGTTATTTGAAAGAGCTCATTATTACTATTATTATTATTATCATAATTTCATCGAGTACATAATTATTAGATTCAGATACTAAGAATAAGTTGAAAATTTACCATATACCGTGTTTCTTCAGAAAGTTATTCATACATTTGCGTAAGAAGTATGTATTTTATAGAAATTTCATTTTTTTTTCGTCTGATTCTTTCATTTCTTAAAGAATTACAAACTTTATTCTCGATTAAATTCAATTCAAAAATTTATCTAAAATTTTATTCCTCATGAATATTGAATTCAAATATTTTTTTTAAATCCTGAATTCCGGAAAGACGAACCAGGACACTTGATACAGTAAAAACGTCTCGAACCGCAATCTGTGTTCCATTCTGCACTTTCACGGATGGAACCCAACCTAAATCTTCCACATAAATTCACGCCATTTTTTCGTTTTTTCGCAATATAGTATATCTCGTTAGTATATTTATTCGACTGTCGGTAACTGAAAATCTCTTAGCGTAATAAAAGCTACTCACGCAAACTTCAATTAAGACCTTAATGTTTGTTCTATGTAAATGAGTCTTGTACTTTCCGAGATTTATTTACTTCGGCCCAGGTTTGTTCTGAAATGAACGTGGTGCTACTATATCGCCATGGATATGTGTATCACAACTTAATTTCCTACCATGGGATGCTGTGCCAAGACCGTTGGTGTATTATGCTAATGGTTGGTTGTTGGGTTTGATGGATGGTAGGAATCGACCGTCTTGGTCGAAAATTGTTTTGTAAATCATGGCTGACTTGAGGAGAATTTCGGGTCCTTCATTGACGTAAAATTTCCATAACTCATATAGGGTGATTTGAAAAAGAACTAATTGAGAAAACATTGATGAATTGAGAAAATACTCTATATCCGAAAAAGATACTCTTTAACAATCAAAACATTTCCAGTTGTGTTTTTACCTTATCTTCTTATGAGCTGAGTCTTGCTAGGACTGAAAAATTTCTATCTTCATTTTATGGTATATCAAAATTGAAATCCTTTACCCTGATCATTTCTTGTCTTGTTCAATTTCGAAAAAATCACAGAAAAAGTTGCGGTTGCTAGGACATGGAAATTCCGATCATTTTCAAATGAAAAGGATGTTCGAATTTGAATGAGCATACCACTCATTTGTTTTCATTAGTGGCAATGATAGTTCATCTGTCCAAGATAAGGAGAACCAGCATGGGATAAACGAAAACCATGGGGAATACAAAGCCAGATGAATTAGGAAAAGTTGCCCATTTTAAAGCGTGAAAAATGACGTTTCATATGTAGAACGAAACTGCAGTAACGTTAGTTACAAAAACAAATGGTATAAAAACATAGGAAGTTGTATTTATCATTTTTCTACGGATGCTATACAATGTGCCACTCATACGTCCAAAACGAAAGATTTCTCACGCAGTGAGAAATATCCGCCATTACAGTGAGAAATAATTTCTCACTGTTATCACGATAACCCAAGTCAGTCTTGAATTGTACATGTCGAATTGATATGACACGTTCTCCATGTTGACAACGCTACGCCGACGATTCGCGTGCAATATCCAAGTAGCCCATTGTCGGCGTTTCCATAACAACGAAACCAAAGCACTGCATAATTATTGCTGTACAAACAGTTCAGATTTATTAAATATTCAATTTAATGTAATACGAAGATTTAGAGTTGGAAAATACACCTCCAGAAATTGTTCAGGAAGCAATAGGTGCTTGCAATAATTTGCTACCAAGCACATCAAGAGAAAAATATGAAATTGCTTACAGAAACTTTATGGATTGGAAAATGAAAGCCAAGGTAAATTCTTGTTCCGAAAATACCTTGTTAGTTTATTTTGAAAAGTTGTCAAGGAAGATTGAAATCATCAACATTATGGTCTCAGTACTCGATGCTGAGTACCTTAATTATTTAAAACTGTGTTGATATATCAAAATACGTAAAACTACGTGCATTTTCAAAACGCAAATATGAAAAATATGCTCCAAAATAGTCAAAAACATTAACTTCTGAAGAAATTCAACAAGTTTTGAAAGATGCATCTGATGAAAAGTATTTGCTGATAAAGGAATGAATTGAAAATTTTTAAATTGTTATCGAAAAGTGAATGTTTGGTTTTGATTTCAGGCTGATTTAGCTATTGGCTTTACAGGGGCAGGCCGTTGTGATGAACTTCGAAAATTGAAAATTGATGACATGGAAGATCTTAATTCGGCCCTTTTAATAAAATTACCCGATACTAAAACCAAGGTTCCTAGAAATTTCACAGCCACAGGAGAATTCTACCAAATTTACAGAAAAATATGTGAAGCTTCGACCATGCACAAATGAAACACGTTTTTGTTAAAATTACAATAGCAAATGTACGAAATGTGGGGATAAATAAATTTGGCACCATGGCGAAAGAAATAGAGAAATTTTTGCAATTACCGAACCCTGAATTATATCCTTGCCACTGTTTCCGAAGGTCATCTGCGACGATTTTAGTTAATGCAGAGGTATATCTTTTAACACCATGGGGGTTGGAAATTCTGTAATGTTGCTGAATCTTATATCGACAGCTCCATAGCTAGCAAAATGAAAATTTCAAAAAGTATAGTAGAATCCATTCAGCCTCCAGCGCCATTAGAACCTGAACACAACAATGCTGTGGAAGCTCATTACGTTTCCCCATCAACTTCAATTTCAACCGCAGCTAATATTTTAATTACCGAAAACATGTTGAAACAAAAAGACCTACCAGGAATTACTTTACAAAATTGTTCAAATATAACTGTTAATTAATATTTTGAATAAAATATTAAAATGAGTTAATGACATACAAGTATTATTATATATTTTTTTAATTTTCAATACTTGAAAACAACGCAACCGTAGAAAAAGTACATTGTACAATGCGTGAGAAAATGACACATTTCTCACTCGCTTGATTTGCGGCACGAGCCGAAGACGAGTGCCAACAAACTTCTGCGCTCGTGAGAAATATGTAGTTTTTCTCACTTGTACAATATACTATTTTTTCTAATTTCCACTAAACAAAAAAGTGTTTTCATTCATCTCATTGAAGTGATCATGAATTTTCACACAATAAACAAGTCATCAATAACACAGATTACATTTTTAATAAGAAATTTTATGAATCAGTATCCAAACTATTTTTACAACTTGATATACAAGGAAGAGGAGTGGCAAAAATGTTTCAATTATTATAGATTCAAATGATATAAACAATTTGCACAACAAATGTGTTTTGTGATCGATTGTCACCAAGTCAAAGTTTTTATTTCCATTCAATGGAAGAATGTCAAAACCTCAATACCGACGATTCCGAAGCGGTGGTGACCGATAATTAAATGAAAAGAAATCTTTTGTAGATGGAACAGAGCTGTAAATATCGAACGACGGGTATTCTACGTTTAATAGCTACTCAAGCTATTCCAATCCAATACAGCATCAATCACCAGAGGAAATGTTAATATAAAAACTTGTAAAATATTCGATTTTAAATCCTTTTCATTGAGTTTAAAATATTCAAAAGAAAAGTGGTAAACCTATAGAGTGGTCTATAATACATAATTTAATGCCATTCCAGACACTTGTGAACAGCATATTTACAAATAACAAATGGGCATGTAAGTCCCGTGCCTGAGAAAAAAACCGCGATATATTTTGTTTAAAATTGGCATTGATCATCAACGAAATCTCCATTAGGAGCCACACAATCATTCCAGCGCCGCTTTAACATTTTGATACGACTTTTGTAGAACGATTTATCTTTTGACTCATTCGAGCAAAATTTCTTACCGGTGAGCATTTTTTCGAGGTCTGCCAACAGCCATTAGTCGCTGGGAGCTAAATCTGGCAAATACGGTGGCTAAGACAAGCGATATCTATATGTTAGACCAGAGACGTTTCAGCTCATGTAGTATCCGATATGAAAGCCAATTTTCGAAACATAGTCACAAGGAAGTTCAATTTTCAATTAAAAAATCATATATCATTTTCGGTCGTAAAATATATAGACGAATGTTTTGTGACGAAATAGATACAATTTTTTCACTTACATAATTCAAACGTGGTTATATTTCTGAGCAAATTCAGTAAACTAAGTGTCAAAAATAATCCCAATAGTGGCTATCGACGAAAAATTTGATTTTCGTTTTCCATACCATTCGTTTTGAAAAAAACTCGGAAAGAAATATATGCTACGCATTTGAACGTGAGAAATTCCAATTCTCGTGATATTAATGATATGCGGATCCGGATTTACATTATTAAATTTTTTCATTCAATTTCCATATTGAATGATGTGGATTTCATAAAGATAAGGTCAACAACTTATGTCTTTTAGTAGGTATATGAAAGAAATCTTTACGACAGTCAAACTCTGAAACACTTTCCCGACTCCGCCCTGTCCCACCATCAGCACATCCTAGACGCATGTTTCAAACATTAATACTTTCCATCCGCCTGGAAACAGGCAAACACCATACACTATCTTGATCTTCAAACCACATAAAGATCTCACCAAACCCGAGTCCTATAGAACCATCAGTCTGCTCAGTTGTCTCGGAAAACTGCTAGAAAGACTTATTACGAATAGATTGAATAATTTCATTCATGCCAACCACATTATCCCCCCTCAACAACATGGTTTCCAACCTGAAGACTCCATCGAAAATGCACTAGTCTAACTACATACACATATTACCCAAAATATCAATTCTCACTTACATTCGCCATCTTCCTAGACATCCAAAAAGCATTCGAAAAGGTCCGGCACGCGGACCTGATCTGGAAACTAATTCAAATTTCACTTTCTCCCCACTTCATCAGACTACTAGCCTCCTACTTTACCAACCGACAAATTCGCGTTAAAGTCGGCAAATATCTCTTCTCTCCTTCCACCTTCCAAATATGGAGTTCCACAGGGCTCTGTCTTAGCCCCCACCCTATTTTTAATCTAAGTAAACGAGTCTTCCTCCACTCAACAAAATTCTACAATACGCCAATGACACAATCCTGTACTCCACCGTCCCCAACGCCCGTATCTTACAAACGCAATCCCAAACAATGATGAACCACTTCGAGCACTGGTGCAACAGGTGGTGCATCAAAATAAACCCTTTTAAAATACAAACCATCATATTCAACCACCCGAATACCACTACACGCCACAAATTAAATACTAACAACTTGAACCTGAGACTGTTGGGAAATAACCTCCAACTACAAGACTCGGTGTCCTACTTGGGGGTTACTTTCACGAATACCCGACCTTAGAGGACCTGGGAGACCGACCTTAGGGGAACTCCGGACAGAGACCGGAAAAGAGCTAATCTCCTGAAAGCGCTGAGAGGCAAGCTCGGAAGATGCGACAGTACGACTCTTCTACACACTTACAAAATGTTCAT
>WOGR01004726.1:0-12807 GCA_015342045.1 Leptinotarsa lineolata | reverse complement strand
ATCATCTCGACTGGTACCTAGGGGTTCCAGAATTGCAGGAACATCCGCTGACACCATAATCCGTTTCAATATGCCGATCAACTGGTAATGTTGAAATGTACGCCCCTCACTTCTCCTGTAACTCAAACCATGCGTACCTTTCTCATCAACTGGACTGCCGCAAACACAAGTATTAGGCACACAAATACAATAAGTATATTCACATCGGATATGTTCCTTTGTTATTGTTTTGTTGTAGTCTATAGCTATAGCCTATTTTGAAACTTTAAACTTTAACTCCTTGAATCATCACATTTTCCTGAACAGAATGATATACAGTAAGTTTTTGTCTTCATCATATTTTCGATCGAGGAAACCCTGACTCCTCTGAGACTAATAAAAACAACCCTAGTAACGCTACAAACGGGGATATCATCAACACGATAATGTTGTAACCAATACAGTCAATGTTATGAATATAATGAAATGCATTTCATGAATTCTTTTGAAATTCAGTAAAAATGCTGTAGATTTTGTTATTTCCAGATCCTCGGAAGTATGTAGAAATCTAGTGTATCGAATGGATTTCAACAATTTCAAACACTATTTCATCGCTGACACATCATTAAAAAATATCTCTCCGTTTTCAATCTCATATATAACCTCAGTATTCGAGAAAAAATAACGTTGTTCCTTTCTGGGGTCTTACTCAAATGCTCGCATTATCGGATGATCATGATTAGTTCAACAGTTGTTGAACTGAAAGAAATTCTGAACGAAGCAGTTTAACAACTTGTACACTTGCTGAATTGTTTCTTTAACAGATTCTCTATCATCTCAACCTCAAATAATAATGATAATTTCCACAATAATAACGGTTTCAATAATTTGAATATTATGAACAATGATGAAAATTGTCAAATACCACAACTCAGTTTTTATTTTTCATTACCTCGGTTTTATTATATCCTCGAATATTTTCAGCCAATTTGAACATGTGAATATAGTTTTCAGAAATCTATCCCTTCATTCCATCTCTTCTACCAGTTGTGAAAATAAGTACATTGGACAAACAAGTGGAAAATTGAAAGATCGTATTACTTCTCACAAGAGTGACATTTGGTGCAATAAATAAATCAATCTGCCTCTTTTCGTAACACATCATTGACTCAGATCATGGGTTCTTCTTTTACAATGCACAAATTTTAGATTCGGAAAGTAATGTAAAACAATCATAATACAATGTCTACGAATACTATCATCAGGAATGAGATGGTCGAATTTACATCCAAAGAATGGAGACGTCAATGATTTATACAAAAAAATTATTGTAGTATGAACAATATTATAGTCGTATACATACCTCTATTGTGTAGGAATCCTGTGAATGATATCTGATTCAAGTCCAAAACAAATTTTTCGAATATAAACTGAGTGGAGAAGAGTGTTTATTATATAATTCAGTATTCATATAAAAGTATTTGTTTCGAAATAAGTTTTCTTTTATGTAATTCAGTGTTTTGAAAGTAGCTGTTTCAGGAGGGCTTTCTCCTTCAGTTTGGGTATAAAAGTAGCTTCTTTGCATGATCTACATACCTATCTAGGTCTAGAGTTAGGTACTTATTTTGAAATTGATTGCTTCTTTCCTAGTAGAAAGCCAAAAACTTTCTAAAAATTAATCACTCCTAAAAATATAACCCTTTCAATTTAAACAAGATTCCTTTGGCTGGGATTAATTTTAATAAGCGAATAAATGTCATCACGATGTCATCGATGACATTAGTGGATCAAACTTATTCCACGACATAAAGTCGTAATTTATGAATAAATTGTGTGTTTTTTTCATAATGTTATCCAGATTGGTACTGACGAGCCCTAAGGCAAGTGTTTCATGGTAAAACATCGATGTCTACCAGTGAGGATGACACTGTTCCATATGAGTTAAACTTTTACTTTTCATTTAGTATTTTGTCTAGGAATCCTGTGTATGATATCTGATTCAATTCCGAAATGAATGTATAGAATACAAAATTATTTGTTTCGAGTATTTTTCTTTCAAGTAATTCAATAATTATAAAAGAGTAGCTATTTCAGGAGAGCTTTTTCTTCCAGTTTGTGTCAGACAGTTACTTTTTTGCATGATCTCCATATCTATATAGAGAGTTAGGTACTTCTTTTGGAATAATTTGCTTCCTTTTTTTCTCTGGAAGATTCCCACATTGTAGGTATCAATATCGAGTAGTGGAAAACCAAAAACTATCTTGCACAAAAAAACCTTGAACGATATAACAAAAGAAAGGTTCCACACTATTTATGCCACTGACTGCTATACCCGATTCAACTTCCCTATGTTGTTCCTAAGCTTAGCCAGTCGAGATATTCCTTCCTTCGAAAAATTCATATACACATATTTTGAACAAAACACTAGAGCTGTGTTGAATCACATCACATCCAAGCATATATCATAATCCTCAAGTATCTCTCATGAGATCACGTTTCAATCGTTAAAACGTATCTTTCAGACAAGCTGAGGATGAAGATGTTTCTGACATGGCAACGAATGTAACTGCAAGGCAGCGCTACTTCCATGAATAAAATGCAACGACACGGTAAATTAAATCTGAAATGTAGAACGATTACTAGCAAAAAAGCGTAAAATGAACAATCACTCACGAGACCACACCTTAATGGACCCACAAGAAAAATTAAAAACCAGAACAGATTGACAATAAAATAAATTCGAGCATTATTTGCCCATTAGGGCGCTCACGTCCTGATTGATTTTTTAGGATCCCAATAGGTGGTCTTTGGTTGTGAAAGGACCACTGGTGGAGTATGAGATGAATTAGTTTTTCAGATCTATTATTGTTGATACTCGAAGAATATGATACGCTTCAAAAACCTTTTCAGACTGATATCCATTCAAACTCACCGATCTTTTATACTTATAACAATCTGCATCACTTTGCTGTTGTCAGCTTTTGATATCTGGAGACAGCAAATTAAATCTTTCAAGAAACTATTTTTCTAACAATTGAAATTATGAGTAGAAATTTTTTAAGTTGATCCGAAAGAAACACTCAATTGTGAGATTTACACTAAACAGTTTTACAAAAAAACACAACATGTGTTTCACCATAGAATGGCTTCTTCAGGCGTGTCTTTACTAACTAAATCTACATATTCAATACTTTATACATATTTTTTACAATTTGAAGTACCTCAATTTCAAGTACCTGAGTTTTACTCAGCCAATTGATGTTAAATGTGTATATGAGTTTGTAATGAATGAAACAATTGAAAATAATGTACCAGTTTCCACAATTGAAAAAATATTCAGTAACGGGGAGTTTTATAACTATATTTGGCCTTTCAGGAAATTACTCGAATTCTAAAATCTTTTATTTCTGAATATTCTAAAAGATTGAGTCAAACTTTCATCTTCTGAAACACGTCATAATTCATGATTCAACTCATGTCCTTGTTGTAAAAGATGGTTTGGAATTCAAGAAACTACATCTATTCCCACCAATTCTTCGGAAAAAAATTCTCCCTGTTCGGCCAATATAAAGTTTCATATAAGAGCCACAAATCAACTTATATACTGCCGATTTATCTGACATTGAAGTTTTGTTTTCATTGTTTATAATAAATTTACCTAATCTATTTATCTTCAAGTCACGTCCAAGCATTCTTCTCTCAAAAAACGAGCGATATTATTGGTGGGTTCATCAAAATATAACAAGGTCCTATAGCGGACTTATCGTTTCTTAAATTCTGGTAGACCTGATACTTGGCTTGTTTTTGTATTTTTTTAAGGAACGGAGTCGATAATATCTACCTTATAACCGTGTTTACAGCGATTTGTTTGAAGAAACTCAGCTCATCTCGACATGAAAAACAAACATATTCAGGTTATATTAATTGGCTTATTCTTCATATTCCAAACTATTGGCACAGTTGGGCACTTCCCATTCCCTTCTCTCGGTTTCCGTTCTGATGCGAGGAAGACTGTTTTCATGCGAATTTCCACACGGATCTAGCTGAATTCGTCTTATTTTTCATATACGTAGCTTTCTCGCTAAGTGTTCTTTTGTGCTCGCCAATGCGGATTTTCAATGGGTTATTGGTTTTACTGATATAGGACTTGCTTGGTGACTTGGTGTTTGTGATGGTAGTGAAGCAAGTTCTGATGTTCCACTTAGACAAAATTCTCCCCATCCTCTTCGACGATTCTCTGACGTAATAAAGGAATAGCACTCGTAGTGATGATGTCAGATTCTGCAGAAGATCTCTCCTGATATGGCTTAGTAGTTTGTCAAGACTTTTCCTCATGTTACAGAGCCTGAACGAACGATCAATTGGGGTCTTGATGATTTCTCTCTTGGTTAATTGGTGGTGGTTAAAGTTGTCATTTCTCACCTGTCAGTACTCTTCACTATCACGTAAGAACACGGTAATTCATTGTGGACTTTCGTCTCCACTGTTTTAGTTTTCAAGTTCTGTGTCTCCATTATTCCATTGTATGGAAGTGTCTTCAAAGTATCTCAACCAGACTCGGAACTCTCGTAGACTTCTTCAATAGCCAGCATTTTGAATCGCTCCATCTAGATTCAATCCAATCAAACTCGTATATGCTTATTAGTTATATAACACATTTGCAGCAAGTCCCAGTACATGAGAAAACATTCTCCAATGAACGATTATCCTTTACACATATATATATGGAAACAAACACATATACAAATGAATGAAATATCGAAAATGAACTGCTTGAATATGTAATTTTCATGGTAACAAATGAGAATAATTGAGTATTCATTGTGAATATTCATTTATATGCTATATACATATGTTGTTCTCATCCATGTTCAACTCATTTGTTTAATTCATCCCCTCCAGATTGCAGAGGATTTCAATCAAAGAAAATATATTTGTAGCAACTACGCTATCGGAGTAACCAAGAAATATTTTCATGGTACTGAATGGGAAGAGTACCATTTCCACAACAAACACAAAGATCTGTAGATGCAGAATTGAATTCATCTTTTTGAAAAATAATGACTCCAACATATAACCTCGGGGCACCCCATGATTAATATTGCTTTCCTATGAATACTGACTGTATTCAATTGCTCAGACAAGATAACAAAATGTATTGCCAGAGCCTTGAACTATTCAAAATCCTTATCAAATCAGCACAATTTTACATTATTATTGTCCCACTGGAACGACGAGAGAATCTGACCGATTCTGACCTATCCATTAAAAAATTTCTACTGCGTTATTCATGCTCAACATGGCCAGATCGTAAGTTTTATAATATCGAAAACTCGGCGACAAAAACAAAATCGCATTTCAATTAAAACGATAAAAAGATCAAAAATTAGTAAAACAAATATGTAAAGACTTTTTGTGTTTTAAATTTACCGGTTGATCAGTCAAACGAGAATATACTACGGGAACCGGGATTGATTGACAGGTATACATTTGATATGTATGACAACAAGTTGCATTTCCTTTTGTAGTGAAACTGGTTCATCATTTCTGTACCCGTTTACATAAATCTTACTAAAATACGGTCAAAATATTTATGAATGGAAATTATTATATTTACATCTTGGTGCCAGTTTCTTTGTTGACATCAGTGATAAGAATATATTTTTTAAACAGCTAGCTCATATAAAATATATTGAAACTCTTACGGTTCTGATAATTTGATTGTTCGGAGTATCGTTAAAATTTCTGCATCTTCAGTAATGTGAATCGTAGACTAAAATACTTTTTTATATTTCTACATTTGTTCATTTGATTTCCATGCCAGAAGGTCGGACTTTCATTTTCCTAAACTATTATTAGATTTAAAATCGATTCACTTCACGACATTTTGATTTTTAGTGGAGATAGTCATCCTCAGAAGAGAACCGACTCATCCATGGCCATACGACATAACTAATTTGATATAATAGGCGTACATTTTTCTCTCCGAACTCAATTGGAAGTTACCAGTTTTTTTGCATTTTTTTTTCTACATTGAATCGAGACGATTTCGTCGTTTTTTCCGATAATAACGTATACATACGAAATCGAACCACTTTTTTCATCTAAAATCCATTAAAAATTAATTTTTCCATACAAACATTTCCTATAAATCCACTTTTGAATGAAACGACAACTATTTTGTGAAAACGACCTTTTTTTTCCAATTAAAACGGAAATTTTATATTATTTGTTGCAATCCAACTTCCGTTTCCAAGTCTAGTTAATCCAACCTAATCTTACCTAACATAACCGAATCTAACTTAACTCTGAACCTAACATAACCCAACCCTAAAACCTAAGCTTGACCCTAACCAAACCTAACATAACCTAACCTACCCTACATCTCAGCGCTGGCATGGATAAATGATTCTTCTCATCAGCTTGGGACCTCTTGAATTTACGTTGGTTGGTCTAGACATGCTCCTTCATTCAGGATTGGTACATTTTTGTTAGCTACGTGCTTTTGTGCTCAACAACTCGGAATTTCAAAAACATCTTGCACGGAGAATTTCAACAGAAAAGAAGAAGCGGTGAACCTCAATCGAATATGGAACCTCATTTTAAGGAATTCGAGAATAACGAACAGAATGACAACAGGTAGCAAGATTGTTAATGTTTCAGGTATAAGTGCAGGTGCAAGTATATGTACAAGTACGGGTACAAGTACAGGTACAAGTACAGGTACAGGTACAGGTGGCAATACAACTGATCACCTGAAAAGGCATAAATACGCTCTATGAAGCCTAAAAGTTAGTCATTGGATAGCAAGCCATGATGGTTAAACCTCTAAAGAAGCTAGCCACTCGTGCCAGCGCAACGTCAGGAAGAAATTACAAAAATCCACGGCTTTCAATCTCGGAAAACAGTGATACTGAAATCCTATGCCGCGAAAGTCTAAACCATTTTGTCAATATCTTACCTTATTCAGTCGATGTCTGGTGAATGCAGTACTGATGTCATCATTGACCATTGACATTCATGAATCTGGATATGAAGTAGGTTTGAATACTACTAGTACTTATCTCCACCCCTCCTTTACTTCTACATGAGTTTTTTGATGTTAGGAAGGGATAGCATACGTGAAGGGCCTCAATCCAATTCAATTCAAAATATACTTTGATACTCGAATATATAAAAATTTTATCGTGGAGTAGAGTTATCAAAAATGTCCCAGATATCAGTGTATTGGGATTTATTGAAATATTCTACAGATTTTTCTGTTTCGAATTGAAGAAATATCGATTGAAGATCAACCCCATCCAAAACGATTCTCAACGTTAAGAACTGGCAAATCAATTTTCGAAATGTCTGGAATATGATGTTCATGAAGTTCAATTCAGAGAATTGTTTCCAAAGATTTTCACATGAGTAAGGTTTCAGCCAAATTTGTTCCTCGTTTTCTCACAAACAGCAAAGAGACTTCAAGCATGTTTTCGAGTGGCAAAATCAGCTTAAACTTCGATTTTAAAGTTATTGTGCACGTTGAGTCAACTAGAGATTCTACTTGAAAGATTCTTAAAGATTGAAGGACAGTATACGGAAGAAAACAGCTGATTTTTGGCACACAGGTGACTGATTTTTTCATCATGAGAACGTGACGACCTGCAACAGGCTTTCCATGAGAAACGACATGACGCTAATCGTCCATCTCTCCCACTCATCGGATCGAACCTCCTGTAACATCTCATTACTCCCCGGACTGAAAAGGAACATACAAAAGGATGAATAAAAATCGCTTCGCCTCAGGGATATCCCGATAAGTCAATTAAATGAGTGTTTTTAACAAAATTTGAAGTAAAATATTGAAAAGTGAAAAAGTCATGACGAAATCCCATTTTTTTGGTCCCCCCTTTCAATCATCCCCTCATGTTGAGTCCCAGAAGTTTCAGAAATATAATAACTTTTGTCTATCATTTGGATCGCACTATTCTCGCGATTAAAAATATTGGACACACACTATTTCATTGTACACGAATATCGAAGTTAATGTTCTCTATTACAACAAAAAGAAACAATACATCCTTATGAAATGATACCATCCAAGCAACCCACGGAAGATGATTTTGATAAAACTGTTTGTTTTCAGCAACCCAGGGAAGATGATTTTGATAAAACTGTTTGTTTTCTGAAAACTGCATCTATTCAATTCAAGTCAAAATTGCCACCTTTGTCAGATATAGGGAGAATTCTCAATACACTCAATGCCATGAAAAAAGAAAGAGGTTATAATTTTCATATCATTGGCCATGTTGTTATTAATGACAATTTGAATGATGATGATCATTCAGCACAGCTTCAAATTAAGGTCGTTTCAACCGAATCGGTTGATAGAGAGACGAGAATCCGTGGAATGGCTAGCGCGATCCCCTGATCTGACGTCACTATACTTCTTTTTTGCGATATGTCAAAAGTATTGTTAACGGAACCCTTCGTCTAAGCCGATTGAGAAAAACGAATAACGCTTACGATTAGATCGATCACACCCGAGATGTTGAGTGATTTCATATCAGGATTGAGCATTTTGAACATATCCCACACTGACAATTTTTTTTTCGTTCTTCAATCATTGGGATGCACTTCTTCAGTCCTTATGTCACACAAGTTTCGACATTTGAGAATTATCGTTCGTATGTGGTTAACAACTCACATAACAAAAAAATGGTGCAGATGCAAAGTGTTTAGAAATTAATAGGTCATTTGAAAATTCATTTGAAGTAAAAAATCTGGTTGCTTGCTCTCATTGAATTATCATATTTTCCAGTTGATTTGATAAATACGAAGTATGTTTTTTAGATCATCGAAAACAAAGCGATATGATAAATTCAATAAGATATGTCCAACAGAAAATAAACATTTTTTATCTCAGCTCAAAGTTTTTTTTTCCGAAAATTAAGCGACTCTCTCTTTTCTCGTCTCCTAGACCATTTTGATACATGTACTTCAGAAGTTTTCCCTTTCGACCAAATTGATATTTATTTATTGCTCCGAAAAAACCATTTGGTTTTTGAAATATATTGCTGTTAGTCTCTATAATGTTGGTAAGGTTCTATCCCTCAACTGAATATCCTAATAATTCCCTATGAATTGTATTTGCAGGTATTTAGTAGTGTCCAGAAGCCGTTAGTGAAGACTTTGAACAATAACGGTCCAAACATCCAACCTTGCGGCATTTCGAAATTCAATATGAGTCGGTTTGTGATTTCTCCATTTTTAATTAAAGCTTTTTGAATTGCAACAATATTGTATAGGCAATTTCAAATCATTTTCTGTGTTATGGTTCTTTTTCATTTCTTCCATAAAAGAACTCTGATCAATCACAGTTACAACTTTTTTTTCAAGGACATAACACAAGCACTACATAAAATTCCTTAAGGCGCTCTAAGAGCGGTGCCTCTGCGAAAGTAACGATTCAAGTTGGATTTGAATCGCTGGAGATTGAATTCATTTGGAAAAACATTCTCAGAAAGTATATTCCACATAAACGTAGATAATAATCTAAGAAAGTTTTGCCCTAGATATTATAGAACACCCTCCACCGCATCTCTCTGTAAGAACGGATTTTCATATAATTTTCATCAATGGATGAAGTGATTCAAGAGGAAGTTGATGTAAATAATTCTTTGATGTGTTGTGTAGATTGGTTGAAATATGATAGTATCAAACGTCACTGTCCAATCTCTTAGGGATATAACAGAACAAATCAGTACATATTGTTAATCTTTTATAGATCTACAAGTATGTCAGATGTCATACGTAGGTATATCTTTCAAGTACATCTTACTTACTTAAAAAGTTTTTAAAAAAATTCACACATAATGAAGATATTGAAAATTTACTTAGCCAGATACGATATAAGTATGATAATTAAATGTTGCCTTCAGTGTGATGAATTTTTGTTACAAGTTCCTTAGTTTTTTACGTAGAGAATCATTCCAAAGATTGTCACAGTTGTATTTCGTGTTGTCTTCAGGTGAATAAGTACTTATCTATGTACACAGTTGTGAACATACTCTGCTTTGAGAGAATTTTATCAGAGGTCATTATTATTAGTCGCAAGCTGATACGATGCTATAACATAAAAAATGTAGGCTTTAAAGGTATGCTCCGATACCAGTGCAAAGCCAAGGCGGCCCACTAGTCAGAAAATGAAAAGACCAATATTTATTATCAGTAATTTATTACATATTTCCTAACAACCTCGACTTGTGTTCGAGTCATGTATTAGGAAATTATGAAAAATGAAAAAGATATTGTATATACAGAATTTTCATCTATTTACAATGGTAATAATATACAATTCGGCAATAAATTAATAAATCGATTTTAAATACTATAATAAATAAGATATATATTACATGTTGAGATACTACGCTGATTTTTTATATACAAACTGAATAAATAAATTGGACAAACCGCCATGAAGAAGTTATGGATAATAAAAGTGAAAATCGCAATTGGGGTAAATTGATTATTTTTCAAAAAAATTTCAAATCGAAAAGTTGCTTTTTTCAGATGGCGACTTATGAGAATGCAATCCAATATCATTCTGTATTATTTATCACTGGTTAGCTGAGTTTCCTTGAAAATGGAAGAGAGCACATATTTACTAGATATATACAAAAATTTAGTAACTACATACGAGTATTCCGAATTTAAAATCAGTCTTTACAACAGTTTTCTACATAATATCTATAATACTGATTGAAAATCCATTAGTAATACTTTTGGCACTATTTTACACAGAAAATTTAGTACGACATACACTTTAAATGGGTATAGAATCATCCCCCAGCCAGAGTTCTTTGAAAATTCTGGTTATAAGTGAAATGAGTTTGTTAGTGTTACTTCTATCGTTTTTTATCTTTTGAGTATTTATCTAAGATTTCAAGTATCATGATGAGATTATTGATTCATTCATCTAACACTTCATTGTGATATTTTCCTACTCATGAAAATACTTGAGGAAGCTATAGTACAGAGTAACACGTGTTACAGTTTCGTAAACTGCCTAGTGAAAATCTCACAATCAAGTGTCACTTGAATGGGTTATAGATTTGTATCAAGTATCCAATACATATCTTGAGATTATTCATAGTTATCTACATTCAAAAGATAAGAAATTTGTCATTAGTTAGATGATCATCTTCTCTTGCGAGCAAAACAGAATATCAGTTATAACAGGAAAAAAACCCAGACTCAGAATGCTGGTTGAACAATATTCTGTTGCAATGTAAAGTTATCTGGCTCAAGGATATTCTCACAATTCAAACACAAGTGTTTATAATTTTTTTCGTTCTACACACTTCACATTTCACCTCACAGCACCAATGGAAAGTACAGTTACACCTTTCCACCACAGTTATCTCCTGGGGGCGGTAACCTCTACCACAACACAATAAATCACAACCATCCATCCCCATAGAAGTATCATTGCAATGCCTTCCATGGGTGCCCTGGATACCCAGCTCTGGATTTCTCTCGCAAAAACCTGGTGACATCTCGTTGTACACCAAATCGTTAACACTCGGTGGTTTGTGCTCGGGATTGAATGGCTTGAGTTGGAAACCATATTTATATTGCTTTCTCTTATTTTCTCTTTTGGAGTGAATACTGTTGGACATGATCGAGTTCATTTTCGGATGCTTGGGAAGTCTGTTGCTGTGGGGTTTGTTGTTGCCTCTACCATGGCCTCCATTAGCTCCGGTTATGTGTGACGCTCCGTCGTATCTGTCTTTCAGTAGGTCACCTACAACTCTAAAAGAAGGAAGCCGCATCCAGCAGGTTTTGACTGTGCACGACCCTGACATGCCGTGACATTTGCATTCTTTCCGCATCTGGGACTGAACATGCTGAAACAAAAAGAATTGAATAAGATAGGAGAAATTGGGTTTAGCCAAATATAGATATTAACAGAAACAAAACGAATTCGAAGCATGTTACCAAATACAAATTTGGTACGAGATCCAAGCAAAGAAGTTAGCGAAATTAGTCGAGTTTTTATCAATAAAAAAATTTGAAAGTTTCATGATTTGTTATGGGTCCCATTACAAAGGCTTCATCCAATTCAAATTGGGTCTTCCAATAGAAAAAAATCAGTCCTCAATGTAGGTTTCATGGAAGTTTTGGTATAAGAAAGAGAAACTGGTGATTCAGATCAGGTTTCTTGGAAACTGCTATGAGAACTATTTCTGTTTTTCTGCAGGATCATACTCTGGGGTGAAATCATATAACTTACTCACGGAAAAACCGTGAAGCATAAAGACTTCTTCGAAAGAGCAAAAGTCACTAATTTTTGAAATGATTCGTGAACTTTCCGAGTTTTCACTTTACTGAACTTGAAAACATCGTAGTCTGGAGAAGTTCATATAGTATGCAATACCCAAAGTTCAAATTTTGTTCGAAAATTCGAAAATTGGTCGCTTCATGCAAACATTACATTCCGAAAACTCTTTAGTCTGACGTCATATAATTTTTTTTATGTACCATTGTTGTGGCAACGTAAGAAGTACTTTTACTGTATTTTCTCATCTCGCACAATACCTTGGGAAGTTTTTAAAGTTGGATGGCTATCGAATATATACAATAATTGTGTTGCAATTGATGGAAAGTTTGTTTGTCTATTGTGTTTCCAGTCGCTACTAGTAACAATTATGTTGAAGAGAATGACAAATGGCGCGTTGGCATCAGTTTGTTACGGGGTTGCCTTTTATATTTCGGGAATAGAGAACAAAAACAAATATTAATAATCGAAAATCACATTATTGGTTTTCAAAATATTTCCCATGA
>WOGR01004725.1:0-14448 GCA_015342045.1 Leptinotarsa lineolata | reverse complement strand
TGTGTGTTTTGTTATTGATAAATTAGTTTTGTTTATTACCCTTTAATCGTTCAATGCAGGTACTAAATACAAAATAACAATAAATCCAGTTCGCATTTATGACGATGTATCTCTGTAGTCGTTCGTAAAATAATTTTTTGCTGCGAACTGGTTTAATTTGGGCAAAAAACCCAAGGGATATTTTTTGTTTAGAATGAAACAGGCTATCGGAAATAAATTTTTAAATGGTAAACAAATAATAAGACAGAAAGTTGAATTGGAAATAAATTTTAGGGGTGTGTTTTCCACCTCTTACAACCATGGGGTGAACCAAATAAATTACTGACTGAGGACTGTCTTTCTTTTTGGTAGTAGAAAACGTCACGTTAATTTCAATATTGTAACTTCTTCATTGTTTGTGAAAAAAATTGTTATACAAATTTCAACTACCGCCTTCAATGGGCTGTATCTTAACAAGGGAGGATCCAATGAAGTTTCTTTATATGAAAAATCCAATTTTTTTTTCGATAAGGAATCACTTCCTTAAGTGTTTTACACTTATTCAGTTACACCCTGTATTATGCAGAGGTGAAGGTTTCAGAATATTTGTACGTAGTGTTGGTAGATAAAAAGAATTATATACTCTAGACTTTGGTCTAGGTACTTCGAAATTAAGTTTTTGCAGAATATGTGGGTCATTAATTGAGTTAATAATCAGTTTGAAAAAAAAATTGTGGGGTGACAATCTCGACAGCAACTCAAACTATTCATAGCATGTCTAGCTGATAATGCATCATGGGGAAATCCAATTAGTGGATAGATGTTGTCTGATATACAGGAGAGAAGTTTTAGGAAGCAACTTTGAACTGATTCAACTTTCTCTTTATACAAGTGATGACATGGGTTCCAGATTAGGGATACATTTTCTAATTTTGATATAACAAAGGCATATCATGAGGTTTTCGATGTAGATGGATCCGAAAAATCTCTGGAGATTCGCACAATGAAACCATACATCCCGTTTACAGCAGACAAAGTGGCTTCAATGTGTGACACGAAGAAAAGTTTTGTGTCGAAAGTAACACCTAGATTGATGAATGTGAATGGCCGTTGAAGTGGAATATCGTTCATCTAATATTGGTATGAAAATGGCCGATTTTTTAGTGTGTATGTGTATACATTACATTACTTTACATTACTTGCGTTTAATGGAAAACACCATTGCTTAACACTTTTCAGATTGAGGGGGAGTTGAGGACAGTCCTCGATGTCATTGATCTCACAATATAATTTCAGGTCATCAGCGTAAATCGAACAGTTTTTTTCAATGACCACAACTATGTCATTTATGAAGGCGTTAAAGAGAATTCAATGGTAATCACTCCAAATTAATATGATGTACCGTTATCGAAATACGCGAAATGCGCATTTGTCGAAAGCTAATATGACGTCACGAGATATATGCGATTATCGGTACAGCGTCTGAACCACGTTTGAAATGTTTTGATTTAAAGCATTTAATGTTTGTGGTTTGAAGAAAATATCAATTTAGTCTATTGAAGTTTCATTTGGATAGACTCAAGTAATTTACCACAAACGGGGTTATTCATGAAAACTTCAATGAATATAAAGGCTGAGTTTTTTGCCAAATGCAGTAATTGAAATCCTTTTGAAGCCCAGTTATCCAAATTTGATTTTTTTACTGCAACAATGAGAAATAAAAATGTTGCGATATAAACATGTAAGCATGGGATGAACATGTAAACTTTGTTTTGAATAAAGTGCGCCTGATGTTCTGAAAATTCAGACAAATGAATATAATCTTGATCGTCAAACGGAAAAAGATTATCCACTTCAGTTTGATGGAGAGCCACCTCAATTATGGACTTCTCGGAAGGAGAGGAATATCCAAAACTCATATCCATCCATTGGAAGTAATACAGAGGCGTTTTCTCAAAATCATGCTGTCGAAAGATTCGAGATTTCCAAGTGATCGTCTTCATGAAGAAAGTGGCATTTCAGACATTAGACAACTACATTTCAAAAACGGCAACATCAGGCAACACCAAAATAGGAGAGATTTAAAAAAACTCACGCACAAGTATGATACAAGACGACGTAATCAATTTCAATGTTCCCGAACATTGAAATCAACTAGACAGAAGCGTTTTCATTATTCAAGAAAATATTGATGACATACATTAAAAATACCTCTTCAAGAACCATCCACGATTTATTCATCTAGGAAACACTTTTGATCTTCACAATTGTACTTTGAAGTTTTACTTATATATTCATTACTTTCAGTCATAATTTTTGATAAAAGATGAATCTATATAAACATTTCTTTTCATAGCTACTATAAAATGTTACGGGTATTCTTTCTTCAAAAACATATTAAGTTACTCATTATGTTTTTTTTTTTCTTAAAATAAAGTGGTACTTGAATACGTTATGGATTTTCATCAAGTATCGGCTAATTCCTTCAAATACTTTGTCGATGTATTTGGGGCTGGACAAGTACACTCATACAATATCTACTTCTATAGGAATTTTTCATTCTCTATACTTCCGAAAAAAAGCAGGTGAATACAGACAACTCGAAAAAAATTGAACACCCACACCGCTTACACAGAAATGTTTCAAACTAAGACCGATATCTAGCCTGCTCCGCGTTTCACTTATCTGATGACGTCACGCCCCGTTTCGCAAAACCGCTTATTTGAGGCTGACTGTTTCTTGAGGCAAATTACGAATGGATTTCATTTTGAATATGGAATAAAGTGAAAATGACGCTACTGTATAATGGGATGTTTTTTTATAAATCCCTCGATCTATTTCTAATAGCATTCCTCGATGTGAAGGGTCTTCCAATAGAGACCATCAAACTTTGACATTTGATAACGACCATCTGATTGAAGCTACATCTGTCAAATTAGTTGTTATTTATTCAGTTGCATAATCGTCCTACCAGGAGGACTATTCACAATTTGGTGGATAAATCTGAGTCCACTGGTTCAGTAAACAATCAACTAACACTCAAACGTCGACAAAACGCAAGATCCGCTAAAAACGTCGATGCTGTCTATGAGAGTGTTCAAGGCACTTGATTTCGAATCACTCACAAGAACTTGGCTTTTCGCAGACCACAACTTGGCAAATTTTGCCTCGTGACTTGGGCCTACACCCGTACAAAATTCAACCGACCCAGGAACTGAAAGTGAAGACGTGTGTCTGCTGAATGGCCTCTGCAGCAGTTGGCAACAGACCCTAGTTTTTATCGATAAATCATCTTCAGCGATGAGGCCCATTTCTAGATGATGTTCAGATGTCCAATGTATACCGAAAAAATCACTGTTTGATGTGGTACATATTCCTTTGAGAACGTTGGTCAGGCTATAACTGTCATTATCATCATTTTTTTTGGTCTGAATTGGATGATCTGGATACCAACGACATATAGTTTCAACAGGATGGTGCTACGTGCCACACATCTCATGTCACACTGGATCTTCTTCAGAAGCGATTCGAGGGCATGATCATCTCACGTGGAGGTGATGTGAACTGGCTACCGAGATGGTGCGGTTTGACTTCATTGGACTTTTTCTCGTGAGATTTTTTTGAGTCGCAGGTGTATGCGGAAAAGACACAAACCACAGCGTCCTCAAAGCAACATATCTCTCTGTATCTGTAGAGTAGGTAGGGTGAGTGTAGGCCCTCAGTACTCAGGCCACATGTAGATACTCCCAAAGAGTTTTCCTTTCAGGTCATCGTCCATCCCGTCCTTTCCAGGAAGGTGGACAGTTCACTAGGAGACATCTACATTATATTGGCAGGTGCAGACTCGCCGAACACTCACTCCCTTTTTGACGATAACTCCGGATACTCCCATAAGACATGCCTTACAGTTTCAGCTTTCCGTTCACATATCTTGCATAGATGTGTGTCCACTTGCCCCTTGGTATGGAGGTATTTTCTTAGTTGACAGTGGCCAGTCAGAAATCCTACTGTTAAATGTAGGTTTTTTCTGGTCATCACCGGATATTTCTTCTGCGCCAGCTTCCCAGATTCGCCCAGATCCTGATGAGACTGCATCATTTGATTTCATCCCATCTCTTTAGGAATTGAGCATATCTCAGATATCATCTAAAAGATATCTTGATAATTAACCTGAATAATTAACGACTTTCAAACCATGTGGTAGGTTATACTAATACTCCTTCATAATTAGAAATGACAATTGAAAATTGATAATCACTCTAACTCAATCAGTGGTTTACTGAAATCTGTCGGAATAATACACCAGATAAATGTTCAAAACCCTCGCAGTTTTTCATAGAATAAAAAACCTACTGTTGTAGAAAATATAATTGGATTTTATATAAAGCAGCAGCATAAATTCACAACAAAAGGAAATCAACCCATCTTTATAGAAAAAAATGTGGGAAACTTCGGAAGAAAGAAAGTGATTAACTCCAAAATGAACTCTTGTGTAATGAACAGTTAATTATTTCAACTACAAACCGGAAAAAAGCCAATTCCAAACAAATAATTTTGAAAAATGAATACTGAATTACACAACTAGGATTTACAAATATTGAACTAAAGCAATTTTGTTGATTTTTATGACAGAAAATCAGAGTTATCAACTTTTTTGGGTATTTTCACCTTCTCCAATCTGAAAATTTGGAAATTTGTAATAAAGTACTTTATATTGGTGTAGAAGGGATAAACTTTTTAGGTCACTCCGATGAGTAACTGCGCAAATTCAAAGTTTTCTTTACGAAAAAAAATATTCATTAGTAACTTGTCGCATTTGATACTTTTATCTATTGAGAAAGGCCTGTGCAATTATACAAATATTCGTCCCAACGTTTCGGAAGCCTGAACCTGTATCCGTCCTCAGTATTATAAAATTCAATTATACTTTCAGTTTTTTTCTTTGGTTCACTTTATTTTCAAGCGTCCTCGATATATGTCAAAAGGGTATGTCAAAAGAGTTTCGAGATGTGAAATATATTGAATGGCTTTTGAAATATTCGATGTCATACAAGGCGTTGCGTTTTCTGATATAAGTCTGTTGCAATTTTGCCACTATCCATATCTTTCTTCAAGACGAGTAGATAAGTTCGATCTCTAGCTGAAAACTATCAATGATTTCATGTTCGAGTATAATATATATAGAAAGTATCAATCTTCGAAAGAACAACACATTTTTGATATTCGAATTGCAACCCTCTGAAGAAACTATGATTAGATGCTTCAAAACCAACAATTTTTTTATGGATTCTCCATACGAAGTGAGTGAGTTAGCAACATTATTTTCATTGAAATTATATCTCTTCTTCAACTTTATGCATTTCACCACCGCATTTTTATTTTTTTTATAATTCAGTATATTGAGATAATTTTTGTTATTCTTGAAAACCAATTCGTTCTACAATTAGTAATATTTTCAACATTATCACTGGGATTTTTTCAATTGAAATGAGTACAACTGAACTCTACAATAAAAAGGATAGGAATAGTAAAGTTTTTGGGAAAAATTTATCCCAATGGCTCGAGCTTTCATCTTATTTATGGAAAAAAGTTATGAGACTATGAAATTCATAAAAAATTATTCTATCTGAGGTATTTTATTCGTGTGTATCTACTTTAAAAAGATTGCATGTTTTCAAAAAGAATCTACAAGTGAAACTCCTGAATTGAAAGTTTCATAAAAATAATACATCTTGTATAACAAAGAACTTTCTGAATGGTCACATGTCTTGCTATTCAGCAATTTTGATCCAAGTGGGTACCGTACATTTCAATTAAAAACATCGCATGGTTCACTAGTGACGTGTACCCTTTATTACTTTCAATTTCAGGTTGAAATTATAATGCCATTAATAACAACGAAATGAATCGTTGGTCCTTTGAGCCGGATTTGCTGAATAATAATGAAGTATTGGGTGGTTATTTTCATTCGAATCATAAAACCCACTACATACCAAATCAAATTACTGTCACATCGTTATTTAGCTTTGAAATAGGTCCACAGGTGAGTTGTAATAGTCAAGTACGGAATTGAATGTGAAATGAAGCTGTATAACGGAATCACAATGCTACCGTGATCCTTGTTGAGAAGAATTACCTCAAATAATGGAAAAATGAGTACTTTTCATACTGGGCTTACCCACTGGGTAAGCCCAGTATGAAAAGAAGGTTGTGATAAATACGATCACTTATCAAGAAAAAAGTTCCAAATTTCACAATACAAGGAAATATAAGAAAATATTCAGTGTAGTGAATCCAAGAATTCGAAGGGTTACTAGATAGTTAACAAATTAAAGTAGCTCAAAATCAAAATGCTAGAAATCATTTTTCAACTGGAACCCAAAACAACAAGAGAAATAATTTCCATCATAGTCTAAAAATTGAACCTCAAATGTCGTGTTGTCAAAACCGAAAGTTTCCTCAAAAACGATTATCGGAACACCTTAGAGATTCTGGAAACCTTGACATCAACGATCAGTTCTTCGATTCTGCACATTCGAAGTTCCTGGATTATCAGGAGTTTTTCAGTGTAAAATCACTCTGTTTGAAAGTTGTTGACAATATTCCTTGGTGAATATTGAAAGTTTCGACTTTCGTTGTTTGATAAAAGAAAATATACTAATTCATAAAAAACAAATAAACTGAAAATGAAGAAAATGTTAAAATTAATGAAAAAACTAACATTGAGGTAATGAGTATAAAACTTGAAAAAATGTAAAGACGCTGAGTTGTGAAGCAAATTATTGGAATCTGAAATGAAAAGGATTCAAAAAATGGGTAAACAATAAGTGTGAAATATATACAAATCACAAAAATTAAATAAAAACAAATTAAATAATCAAGATGAATTATTCGCTAAAAGGGTTGCAGGAATTACCCTCATGAGGAGTCCTGCACTGACACCTGTCGAATATAAAATGACGCCTATTGTGGTATTAGCCAGGGTAGTAGTTGCTTTCTTATAGGTGTCAGTCCATAAACCTACTATATAGGTGACTTGAGACAGGCCTGAATGAATTGTCTATTTCGATAATTTGATTTGAAGCCAGTCTTCAAGTATGCCCACGTAGTTCTTTGTCCCTATGCGAGGTCTTGGGCCATGTGAATATGCAGTTAGTTAGTACATTGAAAGGCAGATATGGCGATGACAAACATGTTGTTGGACGTTCGTTTCTGCCAAGTTCGAGGAATGATACTCTGAAAGGAATTCAATTTTTGATTATCGGAAATTACGACTTCAGGTTGATGATCGACACTACCTTGCACTGACTAAAGCCACATTAAAATGTTTCCATGTATATTTCAATTATATATTTTTACCCAACATTCATCACAAGAGTCACAGAATATTATAATTGAAATTGAAGATCACCAAAATCAGTTGAACACAAGACATACTAATATGTTATGTAATATTCAAATATGTGAGGAGTCTCGCGACGGCTTATAATATTTTTACTATTTTCTTATTTCACTCATAAACACAAAACGAAAATTATGTTGTCACTTCAAAATTCCCCCAAACGAGTAGCCCCTGTGGAATCCGCAATGCTCCGCTAAAACAAGAGATAATAAATTCCCGATATATCTAAGGAGACAGCGACACACATATTTACAATTCCCGTTGGGATTGCGTTTGTTTTAGGTCGGGCATTTGAAGCGGTTTTGAAACGAGACAAATTTTATTTCAGGAAAATATGGTGTTCTCATGACCCAAAACACAAACGTTTTGTGAAGGAATATGTTTTATTTTTTCAAATGGTCGCATGCTTGATATAACAGAAAATGTACAATTTGGTGTAAATTGATCCAAAGAAGTGGGTTCAACTCAAGCAATACGTGTAATGTTTCACTGCACGGTCGTTTCATCAGTGTAACTGATGAAGCTAACGTGTAACGACAGACGTTTCGAATGAAATTTCTCGGAAAAATTCCATAATTATCATCATGGATAGTGTTTCCATTAAGTGAAGGGTAAAAGTATTCATAACTTTATCATGAGATTATCACTGAACTGTTTACAAAATCGCAATACGTGTTTGATTCACTGTAAAATAACCTCCTCAGGCGTGAACTGAAGAGTTACCTCATTTTACTGAAACGTAATATCAGTTGAAAACTAATTCTGGTTTTTCAATCATTTAAGACGGCAGACAGGCAAAAGTGGTCCTTCAGAAGAGCTCACTGGATTACCTGAAGGACACCTCTAGATGTTTTTGACAGGATAAGTGACATCAGAAGTATACGATGCACAGTCGTAGCTCACTTCAGAACTCGTGAATAAAATAAGAGATGATTGAAACGGAATTGCCCCATGAATATTCCATAATACTCGTAAGAGTGAACGTTATTCATTTTGTACATAACCTGAAGTGTCTTTCGAATACATTCCTTCCTGAAATAATGATATCCATCTTTCATTTGGAGAATCTTGAAACCAATATAAAACTGCTAGTTTTTGGGGATGGCTGATCCATATGTGATGGAATTGGCCGATATTTAATGAAAATCCATAACGTATTCAAGTAACATTCCATCGTGAGATTCTTATTGATTAGTTCATAAAAACACAACACGTGGTTCACTTCACATTGGCTTCCTCAGACTCGCCTGAGAAGGCTATTGTACGAGGCATGTTAGAAAAATAAGGTGAATTTTAAAATTATACGGGCTATGTTCATTCGATCTGCAATTTTTTGATATTTTTATGTTGGTACACTTCTCTCAAACATATGTTCACAGTTTCAGCTGTTTGGCATGTTTAGTTTGTTGGTAAGAGGCATAAAAGTTAGAAGTGTTTTGCGTGTTCAGCGATTTTCGGTATCGAATAAAATAGATCAAAGAATTTGCATCAAATTTCATATAAAAAATTGAATAAAGTGCTTAAAATACTTGACGTGTTGACAGGTACATACGGTGATGGCACCCTGAGAGACAAAAATGTTAACAAGTGGTGCAAGCTTTTCACAGAAAGTCCATAAGATGTGAATGACAATGTTCGCCCTGGACGCCCCAGCACATCAACAACCGATGAAAATGTTGAGGAAGTGAAGAAAAGTGTTATGGAGAATCGTCGAATCACTATTAGAGAAGCTGCTGATGATGTCGCCATATCAGTGCGCTCATGTCTTGCACTATTTTCAGAAATTTTGGGCATGAATCATGTGGCACCGAAGTTCATTTCAAAATTGCTGAATTTTTACCAAAATGAACGTCACATGAGCATCGCTCAAGAATTGTTGAATGACTTCAAAGGCGATTACAATATGATACAACTTTGACAAATCATAAACATATGGTTATGACATCGAAACAAAAGTCCAATCGCCTCAATGGAAGAGCCCAGGAGAGCCAAGACCAAAAAAAAACGCAAAGTTCGATCAAACATCAAGATTATGTCAAGTATTTCATTACATATATTTTCAACTATGTCATTGAGACTAGTGAATTTCACTCCCAATGGACACATGCCAGAGTTGAGCTATTGGCAAAATGTAATGATCCCTCAGCACTCTCTGACAGACCTACTTATAAGTATTATTTCTGCCATCTCAAAAGCCTTCGTAATGATCATTAAAGAACAGATCACAGATTACTTTGAACGAAAAAATCTCATTACCCCCGTTTATTCTGGATTTCGCCCTCTATATAGCACTACTACGGCTCTGAGTCTCGCCACTGACGACATTTACAAATCACTTGATGAATGAAATTTCACATGTCTTTCAATGCATAGTTACAGTGCATTATTGTGCATGAAAATTAAGTGCTTTGGTTCCACCCATAATGACCTAGTTTTTGGTTTGTCACAAAAAAACTACTGATTTGTGTCCCTATACTCCACCTAAAAAAATTCTTTTAACCAGATGCATATTATTTAAAAAATCGGTCGTTCCTTAGTGTGACTCTGTACAAGCAGCCTTGTATGGAAAATCACGTACACTATGCATCATAATGTTTTGAATCACTCTGTTCCTTAGATGAACAGAGTACATCATTTCATTTTTTGATATTGCAACATGGACCAAAACAAATGGTTATTTAGTTCATATTATGTGACTCTAACAACTCATTTGTTCATACATTTTCCATTTCTACTTTTGTTTTCTGTTTCAGTCGATACGGATTTCGCAGAGTCGATTCCTACAGCTCAAGGTTACGGGGTGCCGGCTCCCAAAACTGGTCCTTCGTCTTCGATCCAGCAGGCCGACTGTGCTACTACTGGTCCATGGTCGTCTCTTTAGCGTTCCTTTACAATTTTTGGGTCATTATTTACCGATTTGCCTTCCGTGAAATAGACGGTAAGTAACACCTCCATCTTTATCTCTGAGATGAAAAAGAGATGTTTGAATATAGAGAAACTGTCTGGTTGTCGAGATATTTGCAGCAATCATTTGTGTATAGAGACAGCTGATTATCTCTTTTGCCATTAGAACCAAACCGTGAGAGTCTATTTGAATTCTTCTAGACCCACTTCCAGCGGCCATGGAAATCTTGTTGCACCTACTCTGTCTCCCTTTCTTACTGAAGGGAATAACTCAATGAAGAGTTTTTAAAATTGTGCATATTGTGAATTGCACAAAATATATTTTTATGAAACATAGAAATGTCCTCTGATCTGATGCGTTCAACACGATCTGCAAAAATGGCTGATGAATCCATTTTCAATGCGAAAAATTGGTTCACCGCCAACTTCATGCAATTGAATGAACAGAAGACTCAAAAATTAATCATTTCAAGTAACAACAACTGTACAACAGGTGGACATTGGAAACTTCTCGGTATTACAATCGATGACTGCCTTAATTGGTGTATGCATACATGTCTAGTATCTTGTTTCTAATAAGAAGGCTACGATTTATTGTCAATACAGAAATACTGAGGAATTCATATTTTGGTTTATTCCACTCTCGAATTAGTTATGGCGCCATCTTATGGGGTGATTTCTGCCATGCCGCAAAAATTTTCAGGTCTCAAAAAAAGGCCATACGTCTGATTACCGGAGTAGGTACTAGAGAGCACTGCCGTGACTTATTCATCAAACTAAGAATAATGACGCTTCCATGTATTTACATTTTCCAAACTGTCTGTGAAATACACGAAAATGAAGAAAACTATCCTTTTACCTCCGATATTGACACTCATGATACTAGATCTCCTGATCAAATAGCGTTGCCATGATTCCGTTTGACTGAATCCAAAACGAACTCCATAAATTTCAAACTTCACAACAAGTTGACTTCAGAGATGCGTTCACTGAATAATATTGAATTCAAAAGAGCTATTAGAGAAATACTTTTAGACCACTGTTTTTATAGTATTCATGAATTTTTGAACAAATAATTCTATATTGATTGATAATATATTCAAGCAATAATCATTCACTTGTATATACATATTTGTGAACAATATTTTAATGTGTACGTTATGTTATATTGTAATGTCTTTTCAAATCTTAAAGCGATGAAACTTTTTTTTAACAGTTTATATATTACACGTCTCTCTATGACATTTTTCTTTGTATGACATGCTGTAAACTTTTTGTAAAACAGTCAAATAAATATATCTATCTATCTATATGGTCCTCATCTTATCTTATCCTATCTTATCTTATCTTATCTTATCTTATCTTATCTTATCTTATCTTATCTTATCTTATCTTATCTTATCTTATCTTATCTCGTCGATAATTCCGAAAAAAAAATTCCTTTCTGTACGGCCTGGTAGCTGTCTGATGGGTTCATTGTGTTCCCCTCATTTTTTTTCTGATACTCATTTCAATAATCTTGTTTTCGATTCAAGTTCGCACAAATCATTTATTGGATACATGCCATTCCGGTCGTCATTTTGGTTATCCATGTCTTGATGTCTCAATGTCACTTCTGAGTTCAGTCGTGCTCCAAGTGCCGTGTGGCTGTCTAAAAATGATGATCGACTTTTTCGTTGATCCTTTCAATTGATATTCCTGGTGCATTCAACTTGGAAGACTGATGTGTGCTGAACAAGTTGGTAACTGAAATGAATATTTTTTCCCGCACATTGAATTTCATTCCCCTCTTCTTACTGGGTTTTTGAACCGTCTGTATTCCAGATGTTTCTGCCAAGCATGTCCTTGATATGACTATTCTTTCTCCACTCTTTGTGGTTCGAAACTTCAACCAAGAAGTATGAGTTTTACAGTCTGATTCAAATCAGCATTGCTTCCTCCATTATTAGAAGATGAAGAAGAAGAAGATTAATGACTGTCTACAATGCAACTTCTGAAGGGGGTTTCACTGCATCCTTCAATTCCAAAACATGCAAGTTTATCAATATCGGCCGCTTGTTTCATCTTTGCCCACGAGATCATACATACATATCATGTCATCATGGAGTAGGGCTAATACATCATGTTTGGTTTCGGCCCTCATGCCTTTTCATATGTGCGTCTGGTCAGCATCAGTGTCCCTCCGCATTTTCCTTTACTATTCCTAGAGCAACCTTCACTTTAATAACACTCTCTGATATTTTACCTCCCCGACCGATTCATCTATCCATTTTAAAGTTCAGAAGTCCTAGAGTCCTTTTCTTTAACCTTGGTAAATTACTCTATGGTTGATTTTTCGGGACATATGTTCAGCCTTTCTTCATCTCTTCATCTTATTATCATATTCAAGGCCTACTACATACCTCCCATCCTGATAATATTATATTTTCTTTGGACTGGGATTAGTTAGTCAACTGCATAGCTGCATATACATTGTGGTCCAGTTAATCCTCGATCATAACAATGGGGACAAAATTTACCCCCTCAGAACAGCCTCTTACAACTCATTACCATAATAGTTTCGGTTCACCAATCTCCCTCTAAGTATACATTCTATCCACCTGCAGCTCATGTCCTCGATCCCGCTTATCTTCTACGCCTAAATGATCGATTCTAGGAAGGTAATATCAATTGCGCCTTCAATATCCAAGATAGTAGGTTAACGTATTTCTTTGGTTCACGAATTGATTATAAAAATACCATAAACCCTTCAATATACAGTAAATGGTCGAATAGACTCACTAATTTCAAGAATAACCTAACCTGAGAGATTAATAGATAAAATTGAATATAATTCTTGTGAAACTCTTGTGGAACATCTCTCTTTCTCTCTCAGGTGATGGAGAGATATTTGAATATAAATAATTTCGTAAGTGACATAGTTTTTTCGATTTCCAGGTAATACAATCCTAGTGTGGTTTTGCTTGGACTACTTCGCAGATTTCCTGTATTTGGTAGATATCATGTTCCACTTCCGCACAGGCTATCTGGAGGACGGCGTTCTGCAAACGGATTCTACTAAGCTACGACATCACTACATGAACTCCACTACCTTCTACATTGACTGCTTGTGCCTACTGCCCCTAGATTTCCTCTACCTCTCAGTTGGTTTCAACTCGATTCTGCGCTCTTTTCGGCTCGTCAAGATCTACAGGTTCCGTTATCAATTATTCAAATTTTATAAACATATATCTCAAAACGTTGTTGTGAGATAATTTCATGGTGAAACTATGGTAGCATTGGTATTTGTTTCAACTATAATACGACAAGTGTTGTGATGTAAAAAGTCAGCTACCTTGTGAATTACGGAAAACAGCAAAATCAACGAATTGCCTGAGTAAAACAAGAGTTTTTTTCTCACTTATAGAAACCAAGAACGAAACATTCATGATTTAACATCAAACAGTGCTAGCTAGACTCGCCAAAGTTTCATCTATGGTGTTAGGCTGAACCACGAATGCATTGCTGGACTCAACTGTACTTGAAAGATATTTCACGAATATACACGATACTTTTCCTTTCTCTGTACTTGTACTCTGAGAGTACAATGAAAACAAAATGGTACATTATAATATACCCAGCAGATGAATGCATTTATAATAGAATGGAGAAACCTGTCAGAAAAAATTATCCACTTTCACTGCAGAGGCAGGAAAGTAATACAGTTAATTCAAGACCATTTAACCACATATGATTCTATTGAAAACTATGATAACAGGAGAAAAAACAATAAAAGTGGAATTGACAGATATTACGCAAGATAGTCCGTCTAATTAGGTGTAGATTTGACGAAAGGAAGTCGCTTCACCACTCGAAAGAAGTCTCATATATAGGGTCCGCCAAATATTTTTTTCCCTGTAAATGCTATAAAAAAACTACTGAATATTTCCTCAAATTTATTTTTTCATTTGAGAGTACAATCCTTCCGGTTAATAATGGAAAATAATTTCATTCAAATGGCTGCCTCGGCTGACCATGCAGTAGGCTACACGATCGGTCCAGTTTTTAAGCACATTGTGTGCAGCTGTATTTCACCAATGGCTTCACGAATATTGTCTTTTAAAGCGTCAATTGTCTCTGGCTTGTCGGCGTAACACTTATCTTTGACGGCACCCCACAAATAA